>JBBGZY010000014.1:9337500-9515000 GCA_037952925.1 Lithobates clamitans
ACAACTGCAAGGAAAATTGTTTGATGCAAAGAAAAACCCACAAATAACTTCAGGTGAAATACAGGACTCTCTGAAAACATGTGGTGTGGCTGTTTCAAGATGCACAATAAGGAGGCACTTGAAGAAAGATGGGCTGCATGGTCGAGTCAACCAGAAGATACCACAAAGTATCCCATTTACAAAACGCCAAACAGCACAGACAAGCCTCAGATCTTCTGGCACAAAATCATGTGATCATGAGTGATGAGACCAAAATTGAGCTTTTTGGCCACAACCATAAAAACACTACATTTGGAGAGGAGTCAACAAGGTCTATGATGGAAGGTACAACATTCATTCCTACTGTGAAACAAAGAGGTGGATTGCTGATGTTTTGGGGATGTGTGAGCTACAAAGGCACAGGAAATTTGGTCAAAATTGCTGGCAAGATGAATGCACTGTTATCAAAAAATACTGGAGAAACATTTGCATTCATCAGCCAGGAAGCTGGGACATACTTGAACGTTCCAACATGACAATGATTCAAAACACAAGGCCAAGTCGACCTGTCATTGGTTACAGCAAAATAAAGTGAAGGTTCTGGAGTGGCCATCTCAGTCTCCTGACCTTGATATCATTGAGCCACTCTGGGGAGATCTCAAACGTTCAGTTCAAGCAAGACAGCCCAAGAATTTACAGGAACTGGATGCTTTTTGCCAAGAGGAATGGGCAGCTTTACCATCTGAGACGATAAAGAACCTCATCCACAAATACCACGAAAGACTTCAAGCTGTCATTGATGTTAAAGGGGGCAATACACGGTATTAAGAACTGGGTCATGTGAACTTTTGATCAGGGTCATTTGGTTAGTTTCTGTTGTCCATTATGTTTTAAAAAGAGTAAACTCAGTTGATATTGATAATAAATGGCTTTAGCCAAATGCTATCCATGAGTGAAAGAAAAGTTTGTGTTATCATTCATATTCTCTGAAAAATGGCCAAGAAATCATAAATCCATTAAAGTTTTCCTACATACTTTTCATCTCTCTGCTAACCTTTTTTGCTCATTTGTCAGCTCTCAGTCACATTACTGTGCCAATTTAGTACTACATCAAAGAATACATTTCACCAGTTTTATTTTGTATAGAACACACAATTTTAGTTCCTCTTAAACATTTATACATGTAATTAGTCACTCCAAAGATTATTATATCCACGTTGGGTAAGAGTTTCTTTTCTTTGTGAAATTACACTGTAATTCAAGATTCTACTAATTGGCCTTACGCTTTTTACATTTACATGCTACAAACTAGTAAGTGTTAAGTAATTTTTAAAAATTAAAATAGTTTTTTCCATATTGTTCTGTTTTGCTATTTAAATTTGAATCGGGGTTTGTTCACACTAGCTCGTGTGATGCGGTGTCATTCATTTTGAGGTGCCATTTACTGTGCTGAAGCATGCGGCAAAGCACTAAAGTGTGGTAGACTGCCAAAATGCATGTTAGTGTGTTGTGTTGCAAGATGTGTCCATGGGCAAGGTTGGTGGGAGTGTCCTTTAGATAAATGGCACTGTATCACACAAGCACATTTAACCTGCATTGCCACACCTTGCAGCAAGGTGCATTACCACTGCACCACAGTATGAACGAGCCTCCAAGGTTTGATTAGATGGGGATGGGTTTACATTCCTTTCCTTTTTTTATTGGTTATTGGAAGGTACATCTACATAAGCAGGCAGCCATCTGCAACACCATCAGGGCAAGGGTTGCACAAGACAGTCAGGAGGATAACCTCCTACTTTTGTTGGTTTTTCCAGTATGTTTGTCCCAGGAGGATTGCATAGTGTAAATCTTTTTAAGCCAGTCTTTCTCAACCCTTTTGCCCCACAGGAACCCCAAAAATTTCAGGTCTAGGGGAACCCTTACTAAAACCAATCCACTGGGGGTCAATGGTGAAAATACTACTTATGGTTAGTAGGAAGAATGCCCCCTTACAGACATCCAAAAAAGATAAGAGTTATGCTGCTGGTTTTATCATGTAGCGTTGCCATTTGAACTATGCAAGTATAATCCGATGAGAGGTCAATCGGCCACAGCTCAAGGAACCCTGGATGGCGGCTGTTTTTTAAAGCATTCTCCGTAGTTAATATGAACTTTAGTTTGGTGGGCCTTCCCATAACCTATTGTTAAAGCAGACCTATGAATAAAATTTACACCTAAAATTGTACTTTAGTCAAATGGCTACATACACCATTTAGATACACATTTATGGGAGCTGTTTCATCTGCCAAAAGATTTATATTTGTGTCCAGCCAGTCCTAAGATCTGAATGTCCCTGATAAACAGTACTGACATTCCTCTACTGCTGTTAAAGTGGATGTAAACCCGAATTTTTTTTTTTTTTTTAATTTCATACTGTAGAGTATAAGATTTCCTATCATTTGAGCCCAGTCTTGCCACACAGAGTTAATCCATCTCTGAGCAATCCTCTTTTATTGTTCAGTGAGACAATTCTTGACAAAGTGAGAAAAACTTTGTCAAATCCTCCCCCTTGCTGTGAGTGACAGCCTAAGACACAGGCATTATTTTTTATTTCCCTCCCCCACTCCTTTCTTCAGCAGCTCTGCAAGGATTGGCTATTCCACACCTCACCATGATTTGGCATGCTGAAGTCATGTGGTTACTTTCCTGTCTTTTCACTGGATGTTAGAGATCATAGCAGAAGTTCAGTGTAAGAAATACACAGGAGAAAATGCATATTGACAAGGGGAGTGTAGAGGTGGGCGGGGAGTCTACTGACATCACGACTCCACCCACTGAGCTCCAGACAACAGACCCACCCACAGAATCTGCAGTTTTTCGGCTCTCATAACAGACAGAGGGGAGACATTTGACAGGTAAGGATACATGCAGGAGGCATGTATATCCTTATAGATAACCCCTATGGCAGTAGTTTAGAAAGGATGACATTGGGTTTACATCCACTTTAAGCAACACAGCTAGGTCACCCCCCCCCAGCCTGTGATCAAATAGTGAAGAAGCTTTAAAACTGATGATGTCATATCTCTTCCTACATTCCCTGTGAGCACATGGTTATGTATTAAAGCCTTACGTTAATTTTAGTGGATGACTGCACCAACCTTTAACCAGTTACCACCCAAAAATGCCTATAACAGTGAATACTAATTTACATCCTTAGTATAAATTCAGTAAAAATAGAAATTTAAGCCATAAGAACTGTGAACTATATATACAGAAAAGACAAAAAACAGAAATATCAATGTATCTGAAAAGTCTATTTTGTGTGTGTATCTATAGATAGATATATGCGCACAGAGATAGAGATCTCGAGATATCTCTATCCTTACTACCAATCGGCTTGCCGAGTGTATATGTGTCTCTGTGAACTGTTCGACCACAGTGTCGGGTACATGCTGCAGTAGGATGCGCAGTATTTTCAAGGCTCCGATGATGGTACCCAGGTTGAGGAAGGCAGTAACGTGAGCCCAGAGAGAGGGAGTGCCCAAGAAGGACAAGAAACTGGCAGTCATGTTCCCCCAGCTGCAGCATACTGCCAGGTTTGCTCCAGTGATGAGGAGGGAGGGGATTATGAGGTCACTGACTCTACATGGGTGCCTGATAGAGAGGAGGAGGCACATCTCCAACAAGGCAGGATGCCCTCCAGGGGCCAGCTTAAGGGCAGCCACCTGACTGCATCACACCGCAGAGCTCCGCATGTGCAGGGTGCTGCTGACTCCCTGCGTATTTTGAAAAGTTCTTTGGTGTGGGACTTTTTTTGATACGTGTGCAGCAGATCGCACCGTTGCTGTTTGCAACATATGTCTGAAGCGTATCAAGTGTGGCCAAAACAGCAGCCGCTTGGGCACCACATGCTTGACCAGACATATGACGACCTCGCATGCAGTCCATTGGCAACATTACTTAAAAGACCCACATCAAAGAACAAGGCGGACCTCTCCTTGCTCCTCATCAGCTCCAACCCCACTATACCTTTTAGTCCTCTCAGAAACCTGCACTGAGAGGAATGAAGGTGTAGAATTAGGTGAAAAAAGCAATGGTTCCCCTAAAGCGGGATTTTGAAGGCGCTTCCACACAAATAGTACAATATATAAAACATAATTTTATTACATGGCAAAAAAATATATACAAATCAAAACAAAAAACATACAATGTACACATATGATAGGGTGAACATGAATATGGATACAAATAGGAATACAATAGATAAAAAAGGATCGTCAATGGAAGTGGGTAGGTCTCACTGAACCAACGTGTTTCAGAGAATCCTTCATCAGGGTTCATTAAGTGAGAATTAACATTTCCAATATACTGACAATACATGGGTAACCATATCATTAAAAGCAGATTCACGGATGTCTCCCCAGCAGTATCCACTTGAAAGATTAATTTAAAAAATCCCCTAGGCTGTGTCAAAATGCCAGAGGGAAAATGCCCCCAATTGCGCTGAGGGTCGCCCACCCTGGAACTGGGTGCAGCGTCTGTGTGCAGGCTGGGGTCCAGAAGGCTAAGAACCTAATGTAGATGTTCAAAAATATATTCTTGAATGGTCAGGTATAGGGGGGAATAGGAGTCTAGACTCAAAACCAGAATGTTAAACAGCCTGATGGAGGAGTACAGACCAGACATCCCAGAATTAGGTGTGCCAAGTACTTGCAGGCAATCTGCTATCGCTACGCCAACATCCGATTTATAGCAGGCAAATTTCCCTACCTCAGTTGCTAAACCGTCGAAATTTGGTCCCAGACATCCACATGCTCAGCGGCTGAATGCTAGCTTGGCTAAATTGCTAGCACTCCAACTGCTGCCTTTTCAGCTGGTAGACTCTGTCCCCTTTCATGAATTTGTGGAATGTGCGGTACCTCAGTGGCAGGTTCCCAAACGCCATTTCTTTTCACAGGCCATTCCAGCTCTCTACTGGCATGTGGAAGACAATGTCTTGGCCTTGTTGGACAGGGCAGTCAGCGGTAAGGTGCATATTACCGCTGACTCATGGTCCAGCAGGTATGGACAAGGACGTTGCCTTTCTTTCACGAAGCACTGGGTAAGTCTGATGGCAGCTGGGAAGGATGCAGGGCAGGGTGCAGTATTGTTGGAGCTTGTTCCCCCACCACGCCTACAAAATGCTAGTAGTGGTGATTATGCCACACCTCTCTCCTCCACCCCCTCCTCTTCTTCCTCTATGGCCTCTTCCTCTACAGATTTCTCCTCTGAACCAGCGGTGCTCCGTAGGCGTTCAAGGGGCTATGCAAGCACTCAGGCAAAAAGATGCCATGCGGTGCTTGAGTTGGTCTGCTTCGAGGACAGGAGCCACACTGGGGCAGAGATTCTGTCAGCTTTGCAAGGGCAGACTCAGAGGTGGTTGATGCCACACCAGCTTTAGGCAGGAATGGTGGTTTGCAACAATGGCACCAACCTTCTCTATGTCCTCCGACAGGAATACTTGACCCATGTTCCCTGTTTGGCTCACGTCGTTAATTTGGTGGTGCAGCGATTCTTGTGCAGGTACCCGCACTTACAGGATCTCATGAGGCAGGCCAGAAAAGTCTGTGGGCATTTCCACCGGTCATATAATGCCAGTGCTCGGCTGGCTGACCTTCAAAAGGAATGCAACCTGCCCAAGAACCGTCTCATTTGTGACATGCTCACCAGGTGGAACTCAACGCGTTGGCAATGCTGCAGCGGCTGCACATGCAGAAGAGGGCCATCAATGAGTACCTGTGTGAGTATGGCACCAGGACAGGGTCAGGTGAGCTTGGTTTTTTTTTTGCCACGCCAGTGGCTACTGATCAAGGATGCATGCACTGTCCTGTCGCCATTTGAGGAGGCCACGAGGATGGTGAGCAGTGACAGTGCATGCATCAGTGATACTGTCCCTATTGTCTTCTGTTGGAGCACAGGCTTCGTGGAATAATGGACAGGGCACTTGAGGCACAACAGGGAGGAAGAGGAGGACTTCCTTACCTCTCAAGGCCCTCTTTATCCAGACAGTATTCCTGCGGGCCCGCCGATCACACAGGAGGAGGATTGTGTCAGCATGGCGGTGGCACTCAGCATCAGCAGCAGTCTTTAAGAGATCGTTTTCAGTCCCCAGAAACCCATAGACTTGTACGTGGCTGGGAGGAGGTGGCTGTGGATCATGTCATCCTTAGTGACCCAGAGGACTCCGGATAGAATGCCTCAGCAAACCTTTGCTGCATGGCCTCCCTGATCCTGCAAAGCCTGCGAAAGGACCCTTTGTTTCGTTGTATCAAGGAGAGGGATCATTACTGGCTGGCAAACCCTTCTTGATCCACGTTACAAGTGTAAGGTTGCGGAACTTATCCAGCCTTTGCAGAGGGAACAGAGGATGAAACCTCTTCAGGAGGCCTTGCAGAAAGGTTTGTGAAATGCGTTTCCAGAGCCTGGGAGGTTACAATTTCCTGGTCCTCCCAGACAACGTGTTGCTGAGGCTTCGGTCAGTCACAGAAGGAGCGGTGGAGAAGGTGTCGCAACGCGTTCAGACAATTTTTTAGTCCGCAGGCCCAGGGTCTAATCGGTTCCAGCAACCATCGCCAGCGTCTGTTTTACATGGTGCAGGAATACCTAGGGGCAAGATCAGACTTGGAGACCTTTCCAACCAAAAATCCACTGGGTTACTGGGTGTTGAGGATGGATCACTGGCCAGAGCTAGCTCAATATGCAATTGAGCTACTGGCCTGTCCTGCATCCAGCGTGACTATCCTGTTATGCTGAGTGACTATCCTATTCCTTCTCAATGTTCATGTTGGTGGCTTCCAAGAACATTTTTGTTTCAGGGCACCACCACCAGTGCCTAAGGCCCAATTTTTCTGCCCCTGTTTGACAGGGGCGTGTAATTACAATTTTTGCTGTAATATTTCACAGCAGGGTTCGTTCCTGTGCTCAACTAGAGTATCTGTGAGGAGTTGCAGTGTTTTGGCACCACCACCACCAAAGGCCCAATTTTTCTGCCCCTGTTTAACAGTTGCATGTAATTAAAATTCTTGATTATACTTCACAGCCGAGCCCATTCCAGCGCCCGCCAAGAGTAACTGTGAGGGCTTTCAGTGTTCTGGTTCCACTAATACCTAAGGCCCAATTTTCTGCAGAGTATATAGGGCAGGCCGTATAGTATATACAGGCGGTCCCCTACTTTTAAACATCTGACTTACAAACGACTCCTACTTACAAACGTAGGGAGACAACAGGAAGTGAGAGGACATCTACCCCTAGGAAGAGAAATTCTCTCCTATAAGAGTTAATATGGGAAAAAGGTGTCTCCACTGATGCTTTATCACCAGTTCTTGTTTCTACAACAACCCAACATTTTCAAAATCCAATTCTCATTGGGACAGAAAGTGAGGTGAAATCTTCTGAACAGGGGCACAGACAGCAAAACAAATGTTACAGGGGTGATGATAACCCTTCCCTATGTTATCCAAAAAGCTTTTAAATAGAATTTATGGCTAGAGCTACACTTAGAAAATGTACCTGTACCAAATTACAAACAGATTTAACTTAAGAGCAAACCTACAGTCCCTAACTCGGGGACCGCCTGTATACTGCTGCTGTTCAGAGTATATAATGCCTGGGGGCCCCACGCCTTTATTTATTTTTTTAATTTGGGTGCAGGATTCACCTCAATATCCATACCAGACCCAAAGGGCCCATTGGGCTGGGGGGGGGGGGGGCGCAGGCGCAACATTATATTACAGTCGCAAGCAGTTTTAAATGACTTTTTTTCCTTTAGAAATGTCATTTTGTGAAGGGACTGTCCTAAACACGGGAAACACACTCCACTTTACAGACATACTGTAGCCACCCCCCAGGTACGATATTTAAAGGAATATTTCACTTTTATTTTTTCACTTTTATTTTTTCACTTTAGGCATTATTAAAATCACAGCTCCTGAAAAAAACGGACGTTTAAAAAAAAAAAATATTTTTGCATTGATAAATGTCCCCTGGGGCAGGACCCGGGTTCCCAAACACTTTTTAGGACAATAACTTGCATATTAGCCTTTTAAAATGCCCACTTTTGATTTTTCACGTTTAAATCCCAAAGACTTTAACAGGGGTTTGCGTGTTTGCACAAATTTTTGGTCTGTTCGCATGTTCTGCTGCGAACCAAATCGGGGGTTGTTCGGCTCATCCCTAGTTAATTCATACAAATCATTGTACTATTATATAAACTCAAATTTAAATACGAAGCTTATAGAATTGGGGGTCTCTATTGTGTTTGTTCCTGAAGTGATTTGAGACACTGTGGTGTCTGAATCCCTTCTTTATTATTTTGATGTGTTCACCTATCCTTATAGAGGGTTTTTGCGTGGTTCTTCCTACATACTGCAGCCCACAACTACATTCGAATATATAGGTCTCATGTGTTCTGCAGCACGTAATCAGTTTTTCTACCTCCTATATTTTTGCATAGTTTTATTATGCAATAAACAAACTTTCAGTTCAAGTATAATAAAGTGGTTGTGCTTCATGCCCTTCAAATTGCATCCCAGTGGCTCAAATCACAGATGTATTTTTACCACTTGTTTTAACACGATCGAACAGCACAGGGCAGAAATGTGTAATTTTTTATGTATGTATTATGTTTTTGATGGGGGGAAAAAAAAAAAGTTAACATTTTATTTCTATTTAGCTAGAAAAATATGAAGTACTGTATGCTAGCAAAAATTAATTGAACAGGGTGGTATTCTGCTGTTGTAGGGCACACTTATCTTATACAAAAACATTATTATTAATAAATGTGTGTGTGTGTGTATGTATATATATATATATGTGTGTATATATATATATATATATATATATATATATATATATATATATATATATATATATATATATATATATAAAAAAAAATATATATGTGGGTTTAGTGACACTTTAAACTTTCATGTGATAGGATGTGGGTGGGGCCATAACTATTATGGCCAGCTGGTGGGAAGTCGCAGTGCTCCGGTATTTTAGATACCTGATTTGTCACTATGCTTTAAATATCACATTACACTCAAACATAAAACATAGAATAGTGCAGCGCAATTAGAATTGATAGTCCATATAAATAATCCAATGATCCAAATGGTAACAAAAAATATGAACAGATCAGAAAAGCTTCCCAATGTGCAATGATGGACGAGATGTTACAGCGATGATACAAATCTCCCACCACAGATATTCAAGCCTCTCACCTCATACATTCGACCTGAGACAGGTCACACAGCCTGTTAGCCCACACCTGGCGTATCGATCTCAGAATGATATTGCCGTTGTACTCCAAAAATATGAGGATAAAAGAAGGGGACAATCTAGTGCTCTCTGTTTGAGGAATATTTATTTATAATAAAAGTGAATAAAATCTACTTACAAAATTTGCACTCCAAGTGCAGGTATAACAGCATATACGATAAGTTTCTAACCAAGAAAATGGGCGCAGGTAATGTCAGACGTGACTCCCCCGCCCCCCCCCGCCCGTACGCGTTACGTCCGTAGGTGGGGCTTTTTCAGTGTGGGATTGGGTGACACGTCAACGGCCCGCATTCTTAATACACTATTATAGCAACTATCAGTGAATCGGACTCTCAGGCTCAATGACCAATCACGATCCATAAATCAAAATGACACCCGGAGAACTGTTCGTAAAGAATATAGATTTTAACACAATGCAAGATAGATAAATTAATGAAAAATGACTGGCGCCGTTCATTAAAAACAATATAAGAGTAATAATACTCAGTAGTATTTTTCATTTATGGATCGTGATTGGTCATTTAGCCTGAGAGTCCGATTCGCTGGTGGTTGCTATGGTAGTATATTAAGAACGCAGGCCATCAATGTGTCATCCAACCCCACGCTGAAGTCCTGCCTGCGGACGTAACTCGTACGGGGGGAGGAGTCGCGTCTGATGTCACCTGCGGCCATTTTCTTGGTTAGAAACTTATCGTTTATGCTGTTACACCCGCACTCAGTTGGAGTGCGAATTTGGCAAGTAGATTTTATACACTTTTTATTATAAATAAATATTCCTCAAATGGAGAGCACTAGATTGTCCCCTTGTTTTATCCTCATATTTTTGGAGTAAAACGGCAATACCATTCTGGGATCGATACCCCAGGTGTGGGCTAACAGGCTGTGTGACCTGTCTCAGGTTGAATGTATGAGGTGAGGGGCTTGAATATCTGTGGTGGAGGGATTTGTATCACTTTGTATCAAGCTTTTCTGATCTGTTCATATTTTTTGTTACCATTTGGATCATTGGATTAGTCATATGGACTATTAAGTCTAATTGCGCTGCACTATTCTATGTTTTATTGTCTGCTGAGGTATTATTTGAGTTGACCTTAAGTGTCAGCTTCCAATTGTTCAAAATCTGTCGGATTCATTATTTTGTTTGCACTGAATACTTTTTATTTATTCTACACTCAAACGTAGATAAATGGTTCAGAGGAGAGACCCCCCCCCTCTCCCACCTCTCCTAGTAGAGGGTGCCCATCTGTCTGCAGAAGTAGTCATAAAGTACAGAGCTAATACTGGACTTATTATTAGAAACTTGAGCTTGCTTGCTTTGCACTCCCTGAAGCATAGACAAATCCTGTATTAAATATTTATTTATAAAATTCAGACTTTATGCAAGTAATGAAAAAATACATACACTTGTGAGAAACATATATTGAAATAGACCAAAAACGCTATAACTTTAACATCCACAGTTATGTGGAAGATTACATTTTGGACCTGTAAGCATTTCTTAGATGTAATGGTCCAAGTAAATCTCCCATGTATCAGTATTATCTTTGTTTCCTGTGTTCATCAGTCCTGTGTATATATATGCACTAGTATGAGTGAGCAGAGCCTAGCTGCAACTGACTCCAAAGCAGGGTAGACTGCTAAGGAGGTATGAAAGTTGTTGAATGGAGATCTGTACTTGTGACAAGGCAAAGAGGCTCCTGGGACTGTGAGAGATTGACCACTGTACTCACACAGAGCAAAGCTGTTATCTTCAATCTGCACCAGCTGTCTGTATTTTCAGTCTGCTGCCAGGGTGCAGAAGTTCGGGATGGCTTGTAAACATAGTTACAGAAAAAAAGTAAAAGTAAGACCCTGAAAAACATGTTTTAAGCCAATCTCTGTTGGTGAGCATATTGATTGACACAGCTTTTCTTCTCAAAATTCCTGAGCCTTGTTGTATGACTCCTTTTAAAATAGTACATGTCCCACAATTTAGAAAAGCAATACAGTTGCATATGAAATGCAGTATCTCACAAAAGTGGGTACACCCCTCACATTTTTGTAAATATTTTATCTTTTCATGTGACAACACTGAAGAAATTACACTTTGCTACAATCTAAAGTAGTGAGTGCACAGCTTTTATAACAGTGTAAATTTGCTGTCCCCTCAAAATAACTCAACACACAGCCATTATTGTCTAAAGCGCTGGTAACAAAAGTGAGTATACCCCTAAGTGATGATGTCCAAATTGGGTCTAAAGTGTCAATATTTTGTGTGGCCACCATTTATTTTCCAGCACTGCCTTAATCCTCTTGGGCAGGAAGTTCAACAGAGCTTCACATGTTGCCTTGGAGTCCTCTTCCACGACGACATCACAGAGCCTTCCTTTTGTAAATGCCCCACAGATGCTCAATAGGGTTTAGGTCTGGAGACATGCCTGGCCAGTCCATCACCTTTACCCTCAGCTCCTTTAGCAAGGCAGTGGTTGTCTTGGAGGTGTGTTTGGGTTCGTTATCATGTTGGAATACTGCCCTGCGGCCCAGTCTCTGAAGGGAGGGGGATCATGCTCTGCTTCAGTATGTCACAGTACATGTTGGTATTCATGGTTCCATAAATGAACTGTAGCTCCCCAGTGCTGGCAGCACTCATGCAGCCCCAGACCATGACACTCCCACCACCATGCTTCACTTTAGGCAAGACACACTTGTCTTTGTATTCCTCCCCTTGTTGCCGCCACACACACTTGACACCATCTGAACCACATACGTTTATCTTGGTCTCATCAGACCACAGGACCTGGTTCCAGTAATCCATGCCCTTAGTCTGCTTGTCTTCAGCAAACTGTTTGCAGGCTTTCTTGCCATGCAGACTAATTTGATGCAGTGTGCAGCGTATGGTCTGAGTTATTTTGAGGGGAAATTTTACACTGTTATACCAGCTGTACACTCACTACTTTACATTATAGCAAAGTGTAGTTTCTTCAGTGTTGTTACATGAAAAGATATAACAAAATATTTACAAAAATGTGAGGAGTGTACTCACTTTTGTGAGATACTGTTAGTATGCAAGTGGAACAGGGTTTATTTAGTGCCTGGATTGTCAGCTATTCTCAATTTGTACTTTTCTATGGCCAGCTACCGTATAGCTTTTGTTTCTTCGTATGGCTACTACCCGTTGTTTCCCAACAGTAGTGATCCTCAGAGCTGGTACTAAGCCATTCAAGATTTGGAAACTGGTTGAGGCACTTATGACTTTCATGGTACAACATGAACTCGCAAAACGAAATTCTTATTCAAATTTTAATATTTATTACAATAATGTTTAGAAAATCATTTAACTTAACATTAGATTTTTGTAATAAATATTACGATTTTAATAAGAATTTAGTGTTGTAAGTTCATGTTGTACCATAAAAGTCCTGAGTGCCTCAACCCGTTTTCAAATCTTGAATTTTAATCTATAGTTCGTTGATACAGTTATCAATTTTATATCTGTGTAGCACATATTATATGGTACTAAGGCATGTTAGAGCAACCTGCAAGCTAATCATTTGAAATGTGCAGCTATTCCGTGTGCTGTTGATCCTTCCTCGTTCCAGTGAAATCAGGGAGGGAAAGAGGCTGTCCTATTACCTGGATTTAGGCATTGGGAGAGAGCCTGAAAAGCGAGCCCAGCTTTCCAAGGATCTGATGATTGGTGAAGGGGGTGAGGGCACTGTAGAGAAGTCACTGCTTGTTCACGGTTACAAACCAAGCATCATTATAGATAATTTATCATTTTGTTAAGTATTTGTTTACCATGTGTGATACATTAGTATGCCCCTTTCCATACATAGGTGTGCATTTTGCTGGATCTCATCATGGTGCTTTGTAGTTACATTTGTTTTAAACAGCACCCCAACTCACTGTTAAGATAGCAGGCAATGCACTCACATGCAGTCACAATCTGTGTATTGCTTTGCAATGTATTAAAAATTGGAACATAAAAGATTGGAACATTAACACATGTTAACACACTGCAATAGGATTACATGAGCTCTTTAAGGGAAATAACAAAGGTGGTTCAATAGCAAAGCTTGACATTCATGTTGGAGAGAATTTTCATTTTGTTCAGTGTTCCTTTAAGAGAAAATGATATGAAGGCCAAGTCTGTAAACAGCACACTTGATACAAAATGGATTTCTAATTCTACATCGAGGGACGCTGGGTATAAACACTTGATCTAACACAAGCAGTCTCTTGTAGAGTCTCTTGTGTTTTCTAGATTTCTAACTTGAGAGCGAGAGAGAATTGGATTTATTTCTCACTCCGGGCTCAGATGTATCAGAAATGGAGTAAATGCACTGAATTCCTTCATTTAATGGGTGCACTGTGTAAACAGCTTTGCCTATTACTCTGCCAGTGCTGGTCTGAGAATGTGTAAATATTCAGTGATGCTTGTGGGACAGTTTGTTCCAGTGATGAATAACCCACGTAATGTACACAGAAAGCCTAGTAAATAAAGTTTTACAAACTAATGTACCAAACAGACAATACCTCAGAATGACATTGTGATTCCAACCACCATTAAATCAAAGCTTTTGTTTGAACAAAAAACTCCTAATTTATAGCACAGGAAAGAATCTTATGATTTTACAAAGTGTATCTGAACCCCAAAACAAAAATGTAATATATTGCAACTTACTGGGCTTTTAATGTGTTGGCTGCATTAATTTAGGTGGGGTGGTGGTGTGTGTGTGTGTGTGTGTGTTTTTTTTTTTTTTTCACCTTGGGATCAGGCCAGTAACATACTTCCTGTCTTAGGGTGGCTGCGCTCTGACAATGCTGCTATCCAAGGGTTTCTCCATTGCTCATCCAATCTGAGAAGACTGTACTGTTAAGCTGGGTACACACGGGCCAAAAACATTCAGTTGAGTCAATTTCTGCGCATGTGTACAGCTCCTCGTGTAACAGAAGCTGGTCTCACGACCGGCTTCTGTCGAACAAGCATGCTGGAAAACCAGCAATCCAATCAGTGCTCATAGCCGATGCCTGCGAGTGCTGATCACTGTGTTCTGCCGGGGGACAGTCCCCCTGTCGGAACACAATAGCTCAGCAGGGAGATTGCCACACTAACATCGGATGTGTTAGTACGGCAATCTGTAAGGTTTTTTTTTCGTTCAGCCCACTGGCCTGAATGAGAGAAAAACAACCTGTGTGTACCCAGCATTAGATGCACTAGCACAGTGGTTCCAAACCTCAGTCTTTAAGTTTCCCCAATAAGTCATGGTTTCTGGATTTAAATGAAGCCTTCAATGATGACTGTTATGGTCACTAATGTGCTTAGACTCTCAACTGAACTATAAAGCCATCAAATGGCTGATGTCATAGCTGATCACATGAACGGCACCATTGCAAGCGTAGTTTAAACCGATAAAGGAAAGCTGGCAGCTCGCTCTTCCGCAAAGAATACATTTATTAATTCAGGTGTGGTACAAAATTATAAAGGGCTTACGCGTTTTGGCATGTAGCCTTAGTCATTGCCATTAGAAACCAATCAAACTTGAGCCTAAAATGCCAGCTTCCTTGGCTGTAAAGTATAGGAGGGTTTAGTTCCACTTCAAGGACTGGTAAGCTGCAGCATATAACATTTTTGCTTTTGGGTTTCAATTCACTTTAAATTGTTCTATCTTAAGTTACTCAACTTGGTACTGGTCAAAGGTGTGCTTAGCTCTTCTACTGCTTGAGGCAGTCAGTGAAATGATGGGCATCTTAGTCCTTCAAATGTAATCCTGGTAGTTGCAGGTTTGGGGGACACTGGTTTATTGTGCACATAAAGTGAGCTTGTTCATAGATTGATAACCGTATAGAATGGTGTATTAAAGTGATTCTAAAGTCCAATTTTTTTTTCTTTAAAAATAACAAACAATGTTATACTTGCCTGCTCTGTGCAGTGGTTTTGCACAGAGCAGCCCAGATCCTCCTTTTCTCGGGAGGGGCCAAGAGAGCCGGCATGGGACCCTCCTGTCAAGTGCCCCCACAGCAAACGGCTTGCTATGGGGGCACCCAAGCCAAGCCTTAGCTCTGTGTGACAATTCAGACATGGAGCCGCAGTTTGGCCCCGCCCCCTCTCTCTCCTGATTGGCTAACTGGCTTTGACAGCAGCGGGAGCCAATAATGCTGCTGCTGTGTCTCAGCCAATCGGGAGAGAGAGTTCCGAACAGCCGAGGCACTCGTGGATCGTGAGGGGGCTGAGTTAAATGTGAGGGGGATGCTGCACACTGAAGGTTTTTTATCTTAATGCATAGAATGCATTAAGATAAAAACACCACCTGCCTTTAGAATCACTTTAAGAAAAGCCTTGTGTGTGTATATCTAAAAAAATAAATGAGCGTAACTTAAAAGCAAGCATTGCCATGTACTACTTGTGCATGTTTGTGTGTGTGTGTGTGTGTTTTGTTTTTTTGTTTTCTTTTGTTTGTTTTTTAAGCATAAGTACTTGCAGATGTTGACCAACTTTAAAGATGGTGAGCGGTATAGTTGAGGTAATGGTATACAGTAGATTGAAATGTATAATATTTACAGAGGATGTAATCCATATATTCCTATAAATTGTCTGATCTCCTAAAAGATAATCTATTTCCTTGCTATTAAAAAATAAAGCCAATTAGTGTTTTTGTATTAAGAATATTGCCTGTATATGTAAAGTTTTAATATCCTGTACCCAGCAAAAGCCAGACTAGCTGGCATTCGTTTGGTTACATATTAATATATTTATCAATGACTGGGCAACCTTGCTGTTCACTAAGCTTGACAGGTGCAGCATGGAGATATGAATGAGCAGTGTAAGGACCATACATCTGCTTACCCATGAAAGGTTTTGAGAGACGCTGGCCGATAACCAAATCCACCATGACTCATTTCCTTTCTTCCAAATCCATCTAAGTTTTCCTGTAAGTACAGCAATCCCTTTCTGCTATGCTTGATGAAAACAAAAAAAAAAAGCAAAGCTTTACCTGCTTTACTAAGTTCTGGAGCAGTGCTCTGATAGATTCTTGTTAAATTTTTGTTTTGAAAGAAACTGAAGCCATCCTCTCTTCAGTCTTAAATGTTTGAAAATCGCCAACGCAAATCTGAAAATCTCGTGATAATAAATGGCTTTCAACTAATGCATGTGAATCCAATCAATACACCCTTTGAATATTATGCTATTGCTAGCAGTATTATCCTAACATATAACCATGTGTAAATCCTATGTATAAACAAATAAAATGTCCTATATATCAACAAATTAAAATGTCAGCACAATAATATGTGAAAAGCCACACTTTTGTGCAAACAAACTTCTTGTACATGGATATAGTGCTCACGTCCAAAAACCTATATATTAAAAAAAAATTAAAAAATAAAAGTGAATATATACAATGTTTCTCAATCCCAAATATATACCGGTAGTTCATAAAATAAAAATGTGCAAAAAATGAAGTTCATATTCACAATTTCAGCCAAAAATATAATCCAAAAGTGCATCTGTTCAAAAAAAAATCTAAATCCGTATTTTCAATCCCACAACGAATTAAAGACAAAAACGTGATCCAACACTTCATGCAATTATACACCCAATGTGTTCCTTCACCATAAGTCCTAAATTAACTCCAGAAGTTTATGGCTGGTCAGATTATAAACCTTCAAAAGCGCTTTGTGTTGTGCGTCAGGCAAATCCACTCTCCACTGTGCTGTCTCTGATGTGTCCTCTTGTCAGTTTCTCTCCCAAATGAATCGAAGGATATTTAAGAGGAAGGAAGAAAGATCTCCATAGCGTGATACCTTTAAAACAATGCTTGTTTTATTAAAACTAAAAGCACTCACAGTTCAGTGTTTGCCTGACGCTAGAGAACAAAGGCATAATGATTATATATGCTTATTGGCTCCGGCTGCAGTCTCAAAAGCCATGAGCATGATCACAAAAAAAGCCAGATGATGTAAGCATCCTAGCCCCGCCCTACTAGTTTTGTCATTCTATGTCCTCACGGAGCGGTAGCTACGAGGACGTTGAATGACAAAACTAGTAAGGGGGTCTTTGCTGGTTTATAATCTGACCAACCATAACTTCTAGTGAGTTACTTTAGGAGTTATGGTGAAGGAACACATCGAGTGTTATAATTACATGAAGCGTTTGGATCACGTTTTTGTCTATAATTTGTTGTGGGCTTGAAAATCTGGACTTTGATTTTATGAACAGATGCACTTTTGGATTATATTTTTTGCTGAGATTGTGAATATAAATTAAATTTTTTTTCACATTTGCACTTTATTTATGAACTATATTTTTGAGATTGAGAAACATGTTGTATATATGCACTTTTTTATTTTTTAAATATTTTTCAATATATAAGTTTTTTGGATGTGAGCACTATATCCACACACAAGACCTTTGTTTGCACAAAAGTGTGGGTTTTCACATATTATTGTGCTGACATTTTATTTGTTTATACATAGGATTTACATTGTTGCATGTTAGGATAATATTACTAGCAATAGCATAATATTCATAGGGTGTATTGATTTGATTCACATGTGTTGGTTGTAAGGTATTAATTTGCGCTGCTGATTTTCCCTTTTTGCATTCATGAACTAGTGTTTCACTAGTATTAAGTAGCAGAATTTCCAGTTAAAATCCTCCACCCATCCATTGTTGAAAACGCTTCTATTTCTTTTAGATCCACTTTATAGAATTTAAAGAGGAGCTCGTGCCAAACGGGATATGATTTCAATATACAAATACCATACTGGTGACCCCACAATAGGGATAAAACTTTCGCAGAAGGGCATGTAGCCTCCCTGGCGGTTTTCCCGAGTGTGGCTCGGGGGTTAAATTTCAGCGCCATTAGCGGTAACCCCGAGCCACACTCGGGATTACATTTCAGGATCCTGGTGCGGTATACTTACCATGTCCCCCCCGCTGTGTCTTCGGGCTCTGTCCTCCTCCCGAAGCCTCTCTGTGCCGAGCTCCATTCCCTGCGAGTGTCGCGACGCACGGGGCAGAGCCTAGCGGCAAATTAAAAAGGGTGAAAATTCATAACACATACAGTACACTGTAATATTACAGTACTGTATGAAATCATTTCACATCCCTTTTTGTCCAGTACCCTGCATGCAGTTTTATATGCTATATACTGTTCTTTCTGCCTGGAAACTGGAGTTTGTCCATTGCAACCAAAAAGTGTCCCTTTGGTTCAAAAGTGGTTTTAGACCAGCTCGAAAACAGTGATAGTAAATTAGTACACTTGCAGAATTGAGCGATAGTGAATAATGGGAAAATTTATATTATTAATATATATATATATATATATATATATATATATATATATATATATATATATATATATATTTATTTATTTATTATATTATAATTTATGACTTTGTGTTTCAAACTTCATCATACCCGGGATATCTACTAGACTCTTGGTGGTCAGATTTAAGTGTGTTATTGCTAAGAATTACAGGCCTACAATATAAAACTCCAAATTTCTATGCAAAATAATTGTACCGCTTTGAGACGCAAAAATCTGAAATAATCATACCGTCAGAGAGGTTAACAAGACTCGTGGCCACTCATGAAAACTAGAAAAGAGGTTTAACCTTAAACTACGTAGAGGGTTCTTTACTGTAAGAGCAGCAAGGATGTGGAATTCCCTTCCACAGGCGGTGGTCTCAGTGGGGTGCATTGATAGTTTCAAGAAACTATTAGATAAGCACTCGAACGCCTGAAACATGCAGGGATATACAATGTAATACTGACATATAATCACACACATAGGTTGGCCTTGTGTCTTTTTTCAACCTCACCAACTATGTAACTATGTAGCTAAATACCCAGTTCAATTACATATACAGTATAGGGGAAAATAGCAATGTTATGGCAGGTGAACCAGTGCACATAATATACGATGTAGCAGGAAGCTGGCTATCTTGCCTGCAGTATCAGTAAACACTCTGCAACATTATGGCAGGTGGACTGTTTCCCTCTAGTGTCAGCTAAGACTCTGTGTCATCACATCCTGTCAGCAGAGTGATTACCACCAGGGAGCAAAGCATAAAGGGAATTGTAGTTCCAGGACTCAAGTTTAACATTCAGATTGAACTGTATGGAACTGCAAGAGCCAGCATGCTCTGGAGAAGAGGAACTAAAGACTCAATCTTGCTTTGCTGAGGGATTTTCAGACAGCACGAGACAGAGGATGAGATCAGACCTAAGGGAGCAGTACTGCCTCCTAGTTGATTTCACCATTCGATTTGGGCTTCCGCCACTAGTCGGGAAATCCAGCCTGAGAGGGGGATCCCAGGTGCATGTCCAGGCATACCTGCACCGACGGTGAAGCGTTCCAGTGGGAGGTGACTAGTCGGGTCGCCAGGAGAGCCTGTTTGTTCCAGGACGTTCATTTGGGCCTTGACCGCAGGATTGGGTAAGGGGGCTTTTGCCCATTTGCAGGAAACGGGGACACTGCACCACAGAAGAAGTTAAATGGACACTGTATACAGACATCATTGCTGTTAGTCCTCTTGCTGACACTTGTAGTGCCACAGGGCTAATGAATAAGGTCATCCATTCCCAGGGACACTGGATACAGACACCATTGTCCTTTCACGTTGCTGCGAAAGATCCTGCCTTCTTCACTTGATAATCTGGGCCAGTTGTGGTGTTTGTCCCTGCTATTCAGGAGTATAAGTGCATCAACGAAACTGGTTAGCTTAAGACCTAAAGTCTTATCTTTTCTTCAAAAGGACTGAAGCTACTAATGCCATACGGACCTGTACACACATATTCAGGGCTTTGTATATGCAGTGGGGGTGTGTGTGAGACAGTTTATCTGGGAAGTTAAGCCATTACATGTTGATTTGAATAAAGTGTTTAAAGTTGGGCCTGTGGTGTCGGGACAGAAGAGAGAGGCCTGACATAAGAGGGTCATTCCTCTGCTCTAATCCTGCCTGGACTCATAGACCCGACCGATGCCTGCAGGGGAATGGGAAGCTGCATCCTGTGATACCTGCAGGGGAGAGCAGGGGATTGGGAAGCTGCCTCCCATGATGCCTGCGGAGGAGAGCAGGGGAAGAAGCAGCTGCCCGGGTGAAGCACTGCCTGCCATAGATGGGGTAAGTGCTGGTTCTCCTGACAAAACAGCCCAACTGAACTGGGGGGGGGGGTGAAATTTACCACTTTCCGCCACTGACCTGTACCAACTTTATAGTGATACCCTACAACCAAATCCGGGTTCATTCTGATGGGCCAACATTTCTGCTAGCGCTAAAGCCTGCCCACTTCCTCCCCCACAACCCGTTTGCTCCATCACTATGATGTACTACCTCAATGGCCTTTTGGGAATCAGATTATTAAACATAACTAAACTATCTTGACTACTTGCGTGAAAACAGAGGTTTTTGTTACATACGTTTGCAAAAAACTGTTGAAGCCACATTGCCACACGATCACAACTCTGTATAGCAAGGTCCCTAACTCCAAACTGAGTCCCCAACTATGGTCATGTATAGCACCACACGAGTAAGAACAGGCTCACCTAAAGGCACCCACTCCTCCTCCAAAGTATACTAACCTACCTGAAGCCCAAACATTACCTTTGCATGGGAACTAAAGACTTCCAGTGTCTGCACCAAATACAAAAAACAATGGCAGAAGCTGTGATCAGTTTAAAACAGCAACTGGGGGAAAGGTGCACTTGGCCTGTGCAAAATAAAAAAAAAAAAAACAATAGACCCCTGCACATTTTCAAGCTAGATCGGAAAGACCAAATTTAATTATTTTAGCTATTAAGATTTTTGTTGCATGTATTTGCAAATCCTAATTGAAGCCATACTGCCACACCAAAGCACCTTTCCATAAAGTGTAGTCCCCAACTCCAAACAATCCGAGTCCCCAACAATGGGTCATATATAGCAATGCACAACTCAGAGCAAGCTCATCTGGTGGGGTAGCCCAGATCTTCTCATAGGCCTAACCGTATGATAACTCCTCTAAAAAATATTTTCAGAAATGCAAAAACAGTTCAGAGTTTAGGAAAATATCTGATCATGGTAGAGTTAAGTGAAGTAAAAGAAAAAAAAAAAGAAAAAAACGCCAGCAGTAGTTTGTACCGGTTTTTGATTATCCACAAAGTGGATCATTTTTAGATGCATCAAGGCTGTACTATTTGTAATCATGCTGTACACTTGTAAGAAACTGTAGCAAGGAGTTGACATTTTAAGTAGACAATCTGTGTGGGTGTTTAGTGTTTTCAAAGACTTGTCTGTGTTGCTCAAGCCTCGCTTGCTTTTTATTTTTAAGTTATTTGCATTATATTTGAGCTGGTCAGTTTCAGTGTTCCCATTATTAGCCAATTCTTTTTCATACATCATAGGACACAGAGTCAGGCTAATATTACCTACTGGGTTATACTTCATCAACAGGACAATGGACACTGGTAGACCAAAGGTCTTCAGACGGGAAGTGATCCCCTATATAACCACACACAGGAAGCACTTCAGTTTTTTACCAGTGTCTGCAAGGTGGATTTGTTTGAGCTCTCTGAGCTCCAGGACTCTAGTCCCACAAACGGTTCTTAAATGAATCAAGGGATTGACCGATCGGATCCATTTGACACAGGCTTATATTCTTAGATAAATGGTACCCGAGCCTCGCAAAGAAGGCTCAAAATCCTGCGAGGTTTTGCCTGTAATGCGGCCTCTGGGCGCTGGACTCTTCGCATTGGCACTTCGAAGTGCCAATGCGAAGTGGAATCCTGGACACCACAGCGCTAAGGCATTACTGCAGGGTGCTATACAGGTCCAAGGGAGTGGACCCTAAACATGAAGAGGGTACCCAGTCCCTGAAGGTCCTCAAGTGACAGGAACCCGTCGTGATGGGTGAAGTTTGGGCTCTTAGATTCTAAGCTGCCCTGCGTCTGGATGGGTAAGGGAAACCCCTTTACTTATTATAGTGGGGTGTCCCAGTGATTGTAACAATCAGTCAGGCTAGTTAGAGGCTGGACACCTACAGTCAGGTCCATAAATATTGGGACATCGACACAATTCTAATCTTTTTGGCTCTATACACCACCACAATGGATTTGAAATGAAACAAACAAGATGTGCTTTAACTACAGACTTTCAGCTTTAATTAGAGGGTATTTACATCCAAATCAGGTGGATGTAACGTTCTCTTCCCATCACTCTGGTACAAGTTGATCTTGGTCTCTTCTGTCCATAGGATGTTGTTCCAGAACTGTGAAGGCTTTTTTAGATGTTTGGCAAACTCTAATCTGGCCTTCCTGTTTTTGAGGCTCACCAATGGTTTACATCTTGTGGTCAACCCTCTTTATTTACTCTGGTGAAGTCTTCTCTTGATTGTTGACTTTGACACACATACACCTACCTCCTGGAGAGTGTTCTTGATCTGGCCAACTGTTGTGAAGGGTGTTTTCTTCACAACATCCACCACAGTTGTTTTCCGTGGCCTTCCGGGTCTTTTGGTGTTGCTGAGCTCATCGGTGTGTTCTTTCTTTTTAAGGATGTTCCAAACAGTTGATTTGACCACACCTAATGTTTTTGCTATCTCTCTGATGGGTTTGTTTTGTTTTTTCAGCCTAATGATGGCTTGCTTCACTGATAGTGACAGCTCTTTGGATCTCATATTGAGAGTTGACAGCAACAGATTCCAAATGCAAATAGCACACTTGAAATAAACTCTGGACCTTTTATCTGCTCCTTGTAAATAGGATAATGAGTGAATAACATACATCTGGCCATGGAACAGCTGAGCAGCCAATTGTCCCATTACTTTTGGTCACCTTTAAAAAGTGGGATGCACATATACAAACTGTTGTAATTCCTACACCGTTCACTTGATTTAAATGTAAATACCCTCAAATTAAAGCTGAAAGTCTGCAGTTAAAGCATATCTTATTCGTTTCATTTTAAATCCATTGTGGTGGTGTATAGAGCTAGCTGTGGGTGTTTGCAAAGTGTACCTTTTTTTTTTTTTTTGGCTTGTGTTTGGCTGTTTTTTACCTGTATGATGGCTCATGACGGTGTGCCATTTGGCTCTGGTTCACCAGGGCGCACGTACTTTTGCAAAAGCGCTGCTGGACTTAGCAGACTGTTTGGTGGCCATGGCGCACTCGGCTTCGCCACACATGCGCAGTAGCCTTTTATCTGGGTGCACCAGGATTTGCATCATACGTGAATACAATCACGCCCATTCGCCGGGACCACGCGCGTGCGCACAGAGCATTCCGGCACACACCCAGCTTATTTAAGCTATATAGGTCAAGCATGCGGTGCTTCCAGGCAGCTGTGGGACACAGAGCAGGCTCTGAATGGACACTTGCAGCGGTTCATTCATTCCTTACCTAGTCACGTGAGTCACCAAGTGTTGCTTGGCAGGCTAAAGGTACCTAGCAGGATCGTTGCATATGGGCTTGGGAGCCCTATTAAAGGGTCTCCCTTCTGAGGTGTTTTAATACTACACCCAAGTACTCTTTTTGTGGCTAGTAAATGTCTTCAAAAAAGAGGAGCGGGACTAACACTACAGGGAAGGGCACACCGATGTCAGAAGTTCCTGATGAACCTAATCGTATTCCTAGTGTTGTATCGCCTAAAAGACCAGAGGCTTACGGGCAATCTGAGCCGTTGCGCCTATCTGGTATTGTGCTAACAGTCACCGCTGCTGCTTCACCCTTTATCACTAATGCCGCGTACACACGAGCGGAATGTCCGACAGAAGCTTTTCATCATCTATTCTGATCGTGTGTTTGCCTTATCAGACTTTTTTTTTTTTTTTTTTTCCCCGAAAAATCTGACAGACCTAGAAATGGAACATGTTCTTATTATTTCCGACGGAACCAATTCCTATCGGGAAACCCGCTCGTCTGTATGCTGTTCCGACGGACCAAACACGGCGCATGCTCTGTAGCAAGTACGAGACAACAGCTATTGGCTACTGGCTATTGCACTTCCTTTTTCTAGTCCCGTTGTATGTTGCCACACTCTGGACTGCCGGACTTTGGTGTGACCACGTGTAGGCAAGACCACTTGAGCGGAATTCTGTTGAGTTCTGTCGTGTGTGTACAGGGCATAAGGATGAATTATCCTCGGCCCTAGCCTGGTTAGAGCACACGATTGCTGGCATGATTGTCTCCATCCCGCAGGGTAGCGGGAAAGCGTGACAGATCCCCCCCCCCTCCCCGGAGCCTCCTAGTCTGGAGCAGGAATGGGTTGAGGATGGGGGAAGAGCTTAAAGCTCAGGACTCTGTGGAAGGCCCGGCAGATGAGTCTGCTTCCGAGCAATCTGGACAAGAAGATATCCAGTTGTCTGCTTCAGTCGAAGAGGCTTTTGATCCTGACTCTGACCGAAATGGTTCGTTCTGCCTTTAAGTTGCCTTTTACAGAGGTGACTGAGCCCCCCTGGTCCTCTTTGTTGGAACAGGCGGTGTATGCTGATTGGGAACATCCTGACAGGATTTTTGTTCCTTCCTAAGAGGTTTTCCCTTTTTTTATACCCCATGGCTGAAAAGTTCATTAAAAAAATGGAGCATGCCAGCAGTAAATGCAGCAGTTAAACAAAAACTTAACTTGTCCGATAGATAATGCACAGGGTTTCAAAGACCCTGTTGACAAGAAGTTGGAGTCATTATTAAAGGCTTCCTTTTCTTTGGCCAGTTCAGCTATTCAGCCAGCTGTTGCAGCAATTGGTATCTGCCAGTCTGTAAAGGATCAGGTCAAACGGCTTGATAGGCCTAACCAGGGGGATGATCGGCCTGAAAGGAAGACAGATATTTCTCGAGTGCTATGTTTTGCTATTGAGGCCTTTTTAAAGGATTCAATACAGCAGGTTTCTCGTCTGGCTCTCTCATCTGTACATATGTGCAGACTCTTTTGGCTTAAGAACTGGTCAGCCGAGCTTCCTTGTAAAAAGTTATTGGCAGGTTTCCATTTTCATAGAGAACGTTTTATTTGGTGATCATTTGGACAAATATATAGCCAGAAGATCTCCGGAGGGAAGAGTTCTCTACTACCTGTTAAGAAAAGCACCAGACATCCCTCGTTTAAAACCTCAGGGACTGCTTCCTCCAGTGTCTCAACATCAAGGCAGTTCCGCCAACAGGGAGTTAGGGCGAGGGGCAGGAGAAGCCTCGGGTCCAAGATTCTTCTAAAACCCGCACCAAATCCTCCTTTTTGAGAGGACTGCACTTTGCGGACATTTGGAGAAGATTCATTTAGGATGAGTGGGTCACCTCAATTATGTCTCGCGGTTACAAGCTAGAGTTGCAGGGGGTTCCCCCTCAGAGGTTTTTAAGATCCAGCGTTCCCTCGGATCCTCCAAAAAGAAACTTATTGCTTCAGGCACTACATCATCTAGTGCATCAAGGAGTGATTTTAGAGGTTCTGATATCTGAAAGGGGAACAGAGTTTTACTCAAACTTGTTTACATTTCAGAAACCAAACTGGGACAAAAAAGCCCATTTTGGACCTAAGATCCCTGAACAAGTATCTACTGATACAGTTCTTTTCGGATGGAGTCTGTCTGCTCAGTAGTAGCCTCACTCCAGGGGTGAGACTTTCTAGCCTCCATCGATATAAAGGACGTGTACTTACACATACCTATCTTTTAAGCCTCATCAGAGGTTCCTACGATATGCAGCAGAGGAACGTAATTTTCAGATTGTGGCTCTACCCTTCGGGCTGGCTACAGCTCCCCGGGTGTTCACAAAGGTCCTAGCACCAGTACTGGGTCTTTTAAGGGCCCAAGGGACTCTGGTGCTCTGGTATCTGGACAACCTTCTACTCAGAGATCACTTAGTACAGGCTGTAGAACAGAGCATGATATGCACAGTGTGGTATTTGAAAAGCTTAGGCTGGATCATAAATACCGAAAAGTCAGCCTTGAAACCAGCTCTAAATCTAAAGTATTTAGATCTGATCCTAGATACAGTTCAAGCAAGAATATTCTTGCCACCTGTAAGGATCTGTACCCTGAAGGTTCAGGTTCATCAGATAAGGAGCACCAAACAACCCTCCATTCGGCTCTGTACAAGTCTTCTATGGAGGATGGTATCCTCCTTTTGAGGCAGTGCCCTATGCCGGTTCCATTCCAGGCCTTTACACCAAGACATCTTGTCGGCCTGGATTATCCAATGTGCTTATCTCCTCGGGCACGCTTAAGCCTAATCTGGTGGTTGCAGGATCAGAACCTGCAAAAGGGAAAATCCTTTCTCCCGGTATCTTGGAGAGCACTGACTACAGATGCCAGTCTCTCAGGCTGGGGAGTGACCCTAGAAGTGCTCACAGCTCAGGGAAAATGGTCAGGGACAGAACAGATACTGCCCATCAATGTCCTGGAATTACGGGCAGTACGTCTGGCCCTACGGTCCTGGACGGTGGAGCTTCAGGACTGCCCTATCAGGGTTCAGTCTGACAATGCCACTGCAGTGGCCTGTGTAAACCATCAAGGCTGTACCAGGAGTCGTTCAGCTCTGAATAGGGTGAACCACATACTAGCCTGGGCAGAGGGACATGTACCGATTTTTATATCAGCAGTCCATATCCTGGGAGTAGAGAACTGGAAGGCAGATTATCTTAGCTTCCAGCAGATCTGGCCAGGGGAATGGTCCCTACACCCAGGGGTGTTCCAGGAAATTTGCCAGCGTTGGGGATGGCCAGAGGTCGACCTTTTTGCATCCAGATTCAACTAGCTACAGCAATTTGTGTCCCGAACTAATCAGAACAGGAGACATGGAGACAGTACGCCCTGGTTTATGCTTTCCCTCCAATCCCTCTCCTTCCACAATTGTTGCACAGGATTCGGAAAGAGGGGGTTCCAGTCATTCTGGTAGCACCAGCCTGGCCATGAATGCCCTGGTTCCGGAGATTGTGAGACTGACAATAGACGGGCCATGGACGCCTCTGTCACCCCGATCTACTGTCTCAAGGTCCTATATTCCACCCCAATTTACAGACTCTAAATTTGACGGCGTGGCTATTAAAGCCAGGGTGTTAAAGGACCGTGGCATATCGGGATCAGTAGTGTCTACCCTAGTGAATGCTAGAAAAGCTGTCACTAGGAAAATTTTATTATAAGGTCTGGAAGACTTGTATTGCTTGGTGCGAAGCCAGAAAATGCCATCCTCGGAAATACGTGATTGGGAGAATTCTCTCTTTTCTACAGTCAGCTGTGGAAATCAAATTGGCTTTGAGTCAAGTTTCGGCCCTATTAGTATTCTTCCAAAGGCCTTTAGCCTCCCATTCACTGATCCAAACCTTTATGCAGGGGGTAGCTCTCTTGCTTCCCCCCATTAGGTCACCTATGTGTCCTTGGGACTTGAACTTGGTGTTGTCTGTGCTACAGAAACGACCATTTGAACATATGAAGGAAATTCCATTAGATTTGCTGTCACGCAAGCTAGCCTTCCTGATGGCCATCACCTCAGCTAGAAGGGTGTCGGAGTTGGCGGCCTTTTCGTGCAGGGAACCATACTTGATCCTTCACCACGACAGGGTCATGTAATGACCTGTTCCATCCTTTTTGCCAAAAGTGGTTCGGCCTTGCATTTAAATGAGGACATTTTTTTTGCCTTCTTCTTTTCTCTTAGCCTCGAGGCGACTGCATTCTTTGGACGCTGTCCTGACAGTTGAGGTTTATTTGTCTAGATCTGCAGAGATCCATGGCTCAGACTCCTTTTTTGTTTTTTTGTTTTACCAAAAGTACCCAAGAAAGGGCAGGCAGCTTCCATTGCCAATTGCGTCCGTCAATTGGTCATTTAGGCTTACGGTCTGAAAAAAAAAGCTCCTCCCTTTAGGGTGAGAGCTCATTCTACCAGGGGTGTAGGAACCTCCTGGGCTTTTTCACCATCGGGTATCTGCTCAGATTTGTAAGGCTGCTACCTGGTCTTCAGTGCATACATTCACAAAATATTATCAAGTGGATGTTCGAGAAGCCGAGGATTCGGCTTTCGGCTACAGTATACTGCGGGCTGCCGTATAAGTTCTGATGGCTATTGTTTGGCAGGGTGTCTCCCTGTCCTCAAATCTATTGCTCTGGGACGTCCCAGTAGGTAATGAATATTGGCCTGACTCTGTGTCCCTTGATGTATGAAAAAGAAAATAGGATTTTTTCGTCATACCTGTAAAATCCTTTTTCTTTGAGTACATCGTGGGACAGAGATCCCTCTCCTCCTTTTTTTGAGGATTCAGTGCTTGCTACAAAGCTGAAGTGCTTCCTGTTTGGGAGGAGTTATATAGGGCAGTGGTCTGTCTGAAGACCTTTGGTCTACCAGTGTCCATTCACCTGGTGATGAAGTATAACCCAGTAGGTAATGAATATTGGCGTCACTCTGTGTCCCATGATGTACTCAAAAGGATTTTACAGGTAAGTATGACAAAAAAAATCCCCCCCCCCCCCCCCCCCCAAATGCTTTACTTTCGAGTGATTGTCATACTATAACAAATATACATGTAGTCTGGAAAAGTAATTGTAATTTAAAGGAGGATAGAGAAAACTGATGAGCGGATAGGAGCCTGCAAAATCCCAGGACTGTTACTGGAAATTGTATTATAAATTGAATTTCTTGTACGTATATCATCCATATCCCCTTTGCTAGAAAAGAGTTAAAATGCACATTATTAAACCTATTAAATGAAAATTCATCTGTCCAGAATACTAATGAAATACAGATCGGCTGAAACCAACTGATTTGTAATTAATTTCATAGTACAAGTACTCCGTTTTAGGTGATAGATTTTAGTGTGGAGACTTACTATTGTTGGCTGGTGGAATTAGAATTCATGAAATATGGATGAGACGGATATTTATTTGCATTTCTCTAGTGGCAGTTCTGTTTCCATTGGTGGCCTTGTTACTTGTAGGCAGCGTTTTGTAAAAAGCTGCTTGAAGCAGTCTGATGGCTTTATAAAAGCTTGCAGTACACACTGCTCTTGGCCCATGTGTACAAGAACTTAGTGTGTGTGTGTGTGTGTGTGTATTTGTGTATAGAGATATATAGAGATATAGATGGATATCTCTCAAAAATCTCAAAAAATTAAAAAAAAATGTTTAATTTTGGATAAAGGTATAAAACCCCTGTCAGTTTGCTGTCTATATGTAGCATTGGTGAAATTTCTTTTCACTTTCTGTCCTATAGGTCCAACAAAGTTAGCGTATACCTTCCAAAGTGAGGGGAATTGCCCTCTTAACCGCTTGCCGACTGCCTCACGCATATCTACGTCGGCAGAATGGCACGGGCAGGCAAAGCAACGTGTGTGTATGTATATATGTGTGTGTATGTATGTATGTATGTGTGTATGTATATGTATATTTTTTAATTATATAATTTTGTGTCCCGATCGGGTCGCAGAATGGGGGGATGTAAACAAGGCATCTCCCTGTTCTGCCTAGTGACACAACACTGATGGTCTGCTCCCTCTCATTGGGAGCAATGATCAGTGACATGTCACAGTAAGCCACGCCCCCTAACAGTTAGAATCACTCCCTAGGACACACTTAACCCCTTCTCCGCCCCCTAGTGGTTAACACCTTCACTGCCAGTGTCATTTACACAGTAAACAATGCATTTTTATAGTATCAATCGCTGTATAAATGACAATGGTCCCAAAAATTGTGTCAAAAATGTCTGATGTGTCTGCCATAATGTGGCAGTCATGATAAAAATCGCAGATAGCCGCCATAACTAGTAAAAAAAAAAAAAAATTCATAATAAAAAAATCCCATAAAGTACCCCCTATTTTGTAGACGCTATAACTTTTGTGCAAACCATTCACACCTAAGCGTTTAGTTTTCAGGCAGAAAGTCATGCTTTTTGATCACAATTTTGTACAGGTCAGAAGGTCGCCAATGTAAAAAGCAGAAAAACTCCTGTAATCTACCCAAAAAGAAGCTTGTGTACTTTTTTGAGCTTCAAGCGTTTTGCTTTGGGTGACAAAACGCTCAGATGGGAAGAGGTGCTATTGAAATTAATGGTATTTTGCTTGTTGGGCGTTTTTCGGGCGTTTTGCGAGCTGAAAACGCTCAGGTGTGAATGCAGCCTGAGAGAACTAAAAGCTCAAATGCCTGTGAAAGCAACTATATATTTTTTGAGCTGTGGTGAGCATGAGCCCTTAAGTGGAACTAAAGTCTGTTTCTGGCTCCCCACCCACTCTGCAATGACCATTATGTCCCTCGTCACTCCCAGTTACTGAGAGATTTGTTTTATCTGTTTCCAGGTTTGGCATCTTCAGCCATCTTGATTGGTCGGTTTGGGATGTGCAAAGTCTTAATTGCAATAAGATGCCTCTCTTATTTTTTAACCACTTACGGACTGCCCGTCGTCATTATACATCGGCTGTTTTAAGAGGGATATCGTTGTTATGGCAGCAGCTAGCTTCTTCAGCGGGCGGTCCGCTTTCAGATAAAATTGGTCTCTGTGGCGGATTCGCCGTGGGATCACTTTTATTGGTGGTGGGAGAGGGCCCCCCCGCCGTGCTCCAGTGCCCTCCGCCGCTTACTGGAGCCGCCGGCAGCAGCGGAGGCGATCTCGTCTGCTTCCGTCTGTGGTATGGAGCTGAGTGAGGGGAAGATGGCCACCCACCCGTCTCCATACCATTGCAGGGCGGAAGCGACGCCAAAACGTCACTTCCACCCATAGCTCTTAAAAATACTTTTTTAAAAAAAATGTTTATTGCATTTTAGTGTAAATATGAGATCTGAGGTCTTTTTGACCCCAGATCTCATATTTAAGAGGTCCTGTCATGCTTTGTTTCCATTACAAAGGATGTTTACATTCCTTGTAATAGGAATAAAAGTGACACAATTTTTTTTTTAAAAAAACAGTGTAAAAAAATAAAAGGTAGAATAAGAAAAAAAAATGTAATTTTTTTTAAACGCACCCTATCCCGACGAGCTTGTGTGCAGAAGCAAACTCATACTTGACTAGCATATGAAAACTGTGTTCAAACCACACATGTGAGGTATCGCCGCAATCGATAGAGCGAGAGCAATAATTCTAGCTCCAGACCTCCTCTGTAAATCAAAACATGCAACCTGTAGAATTTTTTTTAAATGTTGCATATGAAGACTTTTAAGGGTAAAAGTTTGTCGCCATTCCACGAGCGGGCGCAACTTTGAAGCGTGACATGTTGGGTATCAATTTTCTCGGCGTAACATCTTTCACAATATTAAAATTAAAAGGGCTAACTTTACTGTTGTCTTATTTTTTTAATTAAAAAAGTGTATTTTTTCCCAAAAAAGTGCGCTTGTAAGACCGCTGCGCAAATACCGTATGACAAAATGTATTGCACCAACCGCCATTTTATTCTCTAGGGTGTTAGAAACTCCAAAAAAAAAATATATATATATATATATATATATATATATATATATATATATATATATATATATATATATATATATATATATATATATATATATATATATATATATATATATATATATATATATATATATATATATATATATATTAATATAATTTTTTTTCTAAGTAATTTTCTAGCAAAAAAAATTATTTTAACTTGTAAACAACAAGTCTGAAAAATAGGCCCGGTCTTAAAGTGGTTAAGGATGAGTTTAGTTCCACTTTAACATGCAAAACAGGTGCCGCACAGTGTTGCGTCAAAGAAAGGTGCTATCTGCCACCATTTATAACCATGTCAAGTCGTGACCACAAAGGCAATGGGTAAAACTGATATTTGTATTTAGAGATCAGTGAGTTTTAAAAAATTGAATTGGGCCAGAATTGTAATATTCATCCTGCAAAGAATGGTGCATTTCAGGTAAAAATACAATTTTTTTCATTGCAAAATATATTGGCTATTTTTGTTTTATAGGAGACTTTCTTTGTTTAATCTTGGTATTGCTGAACACAAAGCAGTTTATAACACTGGCAACATTTCTGTAATGAGAAGTCCTACGCCAGCTATTTAATCTATCTGCCTGTGTTTCTGTGTAGATGACCTAAATGCCTCAGAGGAGCACTATTTGTGCTGGAAACGGCATATGCACAATTAACGTGCCTTGTTCTTTCACAAAATCGTTTGGAGATGTGATTTAAGATGAGGCTTTTCTTGCGGTCTACGGTTAAACAAAGAGTACTTTCTCTTTTATATGGCATCATTTGGGTAATAAATGCAGTGAGAAGACATTTCGGTTCTTTTACCAAAACTACTGCAAGTGAAATAAGTGGTTACGCATAACTTCGCATCAGAAATAAACAAACCCATGCCAGAATTTGTTCTGCACTGGACAGTTAGTCTGAAGGTCAGTTAGTGACTAAGGTTTGGTCCTATTGATGCTTTGCACTGTGCTGGCCAAAACAGCAGCATGCAGATGGTCACAGGGTTCAGGGTAAGAAACCTTTTAAGCAATTTGAGTGGGTGGAAGTGCTTCAGCTGCACTGAATGCAGCCCGATGTGTGTAGGTTTTTGACAAACTCCTAAAATGTTATGTGCCTCTAGAGAGCAAAACTAGAGGTTATAGGAACCAAGCTAACAGAGTTCAGATTAGTTTGCATTGCAAAACGAAGCATCCAAAGACTACAACCCTCATTGCATAGTCCGCTTAACTGAGTTGAGGATAATGCACATAAAGGCCCAGCTCACATATGGAATCCAGTTGAATTTTCTCCATTTATAACGTTTCCTTCAATTACACGATTCTTGGTGCACATCATGTGTTTTGTTTAAAAAAAAAAAAAAAAGTGTGCAGTATGTTTATACAATAAGTGTGTGTGTGTGTGTGTGTGTGTGTGTGTGTGTGTGTAGAGAGACACAAAAGGGTTTGAATGGCTATTAAAGGTAACTATCCTCACCTGTGATCTGTTTACTTGTAATTGGTGTGTGTGTGTGTGTGTGTGTAAAAGGTCAATGAGTTTCCGTACTCCTGACAGACCTTTGCGTTTTTCATCCAGTGTTGCACTGATATTTCTGGATTCTGAGTCATGGGGAAAGCAAAAGAATTGTCAAAGGAGCTGCGTGAAAAGGTAATTGAACTGTATAAAACAGGAAAGGGATATAAAAAGATATCCAAGGAAATGAGAATGCCAATCAGCAGTGTTCAAACTCTAATCAAGAAGTGAAAAATTAGGGGATCTGTTGAAACCAAACCACGGTCAGGTAGACCAACTAAAATTTCAGCCACAACTGGCAGGAAAATTGTTCGGTATGCAAAGAAAAACCCACAAATAACTTCAGGTGAAATACAGGACTCTCTTAAAACATGTGGTGTGGCTGTTTCAAGATGCACAATAAGGAGGAACTTGAAGAAAGATGGGCTGCATGGTCACGTCGCCAGAAGAAAGCCATTACTACGCAAATGCCATAAAGTATCCCTCTTACAATATGCCAAATGGCACAGAGACAAGCCTCAAACCTTCTGGCACAGCCATTTGGAGTGATGAGATCAAAATTGAGCTTTTTTGGCCACAACTATAAACACTACATTTGGAGAGGAGTCAACACGGCTTATGATGAAAGGTACACCATTCCTACTGTGAAACATGGAGGTGAATCACTGGTGTTTTGGGGATGTGTGAGCTACAAAGACACAGGAAATTTGTTCAAAATCGATGGCAAGATGAGTTCCTCTGAGTTGAAAAGGTTGAGAGAGGCTGAGTTATGCCCCGTACACACGGTCGGATTTTCCGACGGAAAAAAATACTGGAAAACATTTGCAATCAGCCAGGAAGCTGCGCATGGGATGTACTTGGACATTCCAACATGACAATAATCCAAAACACAAGGCCAAGTCGACCTGTCATTGGCTACAGCAGAATAAAGTGAAGGTTCTGGAGTGGCCATCTCAGTCTCCTGACCTCGATATCATTGAGCCACTCTGGGGAGATCTCAAATGTGCAGTTCATGCAAAACAGCCCAAGAATTTACAGGAACTGGAGGCTTTTTGCCAAGTGAACGGGCAGCTTTACCATCTGAGAAGATAAAGAGCCTCATCCACAAATACCACAAAAGACTTCAAGCTGTCATTGATGTTAAAGGGGGCAATACACGATTTTAAGAACTGGGGTATGCCAATTTTTGATCAGGTTCATTTGCGTAGTTTACGTTGTTATGATTTTAAAAGGAGTAAACACAGTTGATTGATAATAAATGGCTTCAGCCAAACACTGACCATGAGTTAAAGTTTTTGTGTTCTCATTCATAGTCTCTGAAAAATGGCCAAGAAATCATAAATTCAATTCTGCCAGGGTATGTCAGAGGATCAGCATGACCGCCAAGGGACTGCTACTAGAGTAGGGAGTCAGTAATGGAAGCCTATGTATTTCTCATGACAAACTTTATTAAAACTAAAAAAAATTTAGCTTGGTGCCTGTCATGGCACCCTCAATTAATTGGGACTACAGTTCTATGGAGAGATGATCTGTTGATGCTGTGTGTTCTGCTCTGCACCAGCTGTTCTCTTGACAGATTCTACAAGGGCACTTTGGCTCTCTACCGAAGTGCCTGGCTACATCATACTCCCCATCTGTGCACAGTGACATGACCAGGGAAAGGGCTCACTGACCCAGATAATCATGGATGTGTTACTTGATCTTTTTCACTTTTACTAAGTATAGAAACAGAGCAGAGCATAGAACTATGTTACACTGTTGCTTCATTAATGTGCAGAAAAGTTCACTCCCGGTGACAGGCTGAAATATGGAGGGTTGGGAATGAGAAGATCAAACCTATCTTATACAAAATACCAATTATCTTAAAAAGACTACAAAGCTGTGATGACAGTAAAGGACACAGACTGTCATTAGAATTCAAGCCTTTTTAACTTTTTTTTTTTTTTTTTTTCTTTGCAGTTTATATAGCCCTTCTGTTACAATTCATTCACGTCTATGTAAGATTAGTCTTTTGGAAGACTGCATTCAGATTCAGCTCGCTCTGTTCTGTTTCAATTTAATATGAATTTCCGGCTACCTACACTCTAGTTGTGCCCCTTCCTCATACCATTCATTTATTAACTTCTGGCTACTGTCAATGTACACATTACGAATGCTTGATTTGAAGGCGACCTTGAGGAAAGATACAACCTTCACTAATGCCACAATCTGCAAATGATCTATGTGACCACTGAAGGAGTGCAGACTTCTTTAGAAGAGGAAAGAGTTGCTCTCGAAGAGTGACATTGCGGCATTTTATTGCAGTAGTTTCCTTGTTAGCACTTATTCTTAAAGCGGAACTGAATTCTGAAAGCTGTGCCATAAAAGATGGATAGAGGACTAGTCAGAGCAGGGTTTCCCAACCAGGGTTCCATGGAACCCTAGGATTCCTCCAGGGGTTGCTAGGGGTTCCTTGAGCAGTCAGCAATTTCTGCCTCTGATACATTCCCACTGACACTATAGATCTTTTTATCTATCTGTAAGGGGATAAGTCTTCCCAATGACCACAAGTGTAAGGAGTATTTTTCCCACTGACCATCACACTAATGTATCATGAGTTGTAGATATAGTACATTTTAGCAGTGGCTCCCTGAGACCGGAAAGTTATTTCAAGAGTTCCTCTGAGTTGAAAAGGTTGAGAGAGGCTGAGTTATGCCCCGTACACGCGGTCGGATTTTCCGACGGAAAATGTGTGATAGGACCTTGTTGTCGGAAATTCCGACCGTGTTTAGGCTCCATCACACATTTTCCATCTGATTTTCCGACACACAAAGTTTGAGAGCAGGATATAAAATTTTCAGACAACAAAATCCGTTGTCGGAAATTCCGATTGTGTGTACACAAATCCGACGCACAAAGTGCCACGCATGCTCAGAATAAATAGATGAAAGCTATTGGCCACTGCCCTGTTTATAGTCCCGACGTACCTGTTTTACGTCACCGCGTTCAGAATGATCGTATTTTCCGACAACTTTGTGTGACCGTGTGTATGCAAGACAAGTTTTTGAGCCAACATCCGTCGGAAAAAATCCTAGAATTTTGTTGTTGGAATGTCCGAACAAAGTCCGACCATGTGTACGGGGCATTAGAGTTTTGTAAACTAAAAAAATTACTGCGCTATCCCCAAGTGAAAAATATTATATGTGAACAAGCTGCAACCATACAATGTGAGACACATCCATCTATTATACAAATCAAAATTTAAAGGCTGCGCTGTGATAAATGACATAAAACAAATGAAATAGTAAATGCATTTTGACAAATATTTATTTCTATGCGTGAATTATAGCAGTGATGACATGACCCACACAATAATAACCAAAAAATTAATAAACAACGTAAAGTCCAAACTGCAAAGTGCACAAAAGTGTATAGTTCATATAGAGGCAAGATTTATGCCAGGAAGAGAGTGGTGAACATCCGAATGGTGTATAGCATATGATTAAGTCACCCAGGGTTCAGTGATGATAGAAAAAACTCCTCCACCTATGTAGAAAGATGTCCCCTTACCGACTCCAAAGATCTCTTTTCGGGAGATCAAGCAGGCATATGGCTGTATAACCCCAGCCTCGGGTATGGACCCGGAAGGTGACACTCATAAACCTCTAGGATGGGAGTCCTCTGTGTGGCGAATGGTCACTCGATTGTCATGAAAAATAAGTGACAAAGGCTCCCATAGCGTAACAAGTTTAAACACTTTATTTAAAAAAGTAAAGTAAAAGAATCACACTCACATGGTAGTAGAAATAATAATCGCATATACAATTGCCGGCCGGCTGCACACTGCTGCCCGTGTCTTCCGGGATCAGCGAGGATTGTGGTGACGTCAGCACGTCGCTCCTCCCTACGCCGTTTCGTCAGAGGTGACGTCTTCCAGGGGCACGGGCGGCGTGCTGACTCACCACCTATAAATATCCTAACAGATAGATAGAAACGCCCCCATCCGAGCTCAAGGTGTCCCGCGATCGTGATCGCCATTTTGAAAGAGGGCAAAAATGCCCTTCTCTCGCACGGATGGATCTGTGGCTTGATTATATGTATGAAAAGGATTTCATTTGCTTAGCACTAATCCTCTCCTTCCCATCTCGACCCGTATGATAGAGTTCATAATAAAAAACCCTCTGTCTAGAGTGGCATATCCCGTTTTGACAACTGAGAACATGCTGTCATTATCGCCATTTTTAAAGAGGGCATATGCCCTTTCCGGGATGGACAAATGCATGGCTATATACAATGTTTAGAGGAAATTTCACCTAGTCCCCACTCCTTCTAAAGTTGTCGTCACAAGGATAATTATGATAATCACAGGTGCCACAACGAACATTTATCAACTCCTCGAGATGTGGGCAGAAACAACAAGATATAAAAATATGAAAAATAAAATATGAAATAAATTGAACAATTAAAACAGTGCAAGTCTGGGTGTTCCTCACAGTCCCAGAGTTTGGCACATTATTTAAAACTCCAAATAAAAATATCAAATGGTACTATCTCCCCTATGTTAAAAAAATTCCTTCTCGGAAAAAAGTTTCCTTTTCTTACAAAAAAACTTTTTTCCAAAACATATAAACCCAACTTGAATGTTTAAACTAATTCGCCAGTTCGTATCTATGCCACAAAAAATGAGACCTAAAGCCTGTCTCTATAGCCAATATAAAATATTTTCTTTGTTTCAGTACCTGTGGTCTCCATGCAGCTGCTGTTTTACCTGGTATGGTGTTACCTGTCCTTGGTTTTGCACTGTATCTATGGTGAGGTGGCCATCTTGGTGGAGGCAGGGCTTTGCTTCCTCATGTCACCGTGTTCCTTATGAGCCTCTAGCAAGGAGAGCAGTGAGCAAAGCAATAGTGATATCCCCAAATCTCCAAAGACTAGCAGTCAGTCGCAGTGCCTTTTGGGAACATGTAACATGCTCCCAGTGCTGCAGCTGCTGCCCCACCTTCCTGTGGCAGAAGTACGGGCCATGTCATTCAGACACAGTTCTGTGTGTCTGAATGAACTACATGCCCCTACATCCTTTGCAGCTCTGTAGCGCCATGGTAGTTCACTGAGTTTTCCTGTCAGCGAGTATTGGCTTACCGATACGGAATGTATGGGTAAGCCGATACACTGACAGTGTGCAGGAGACCTGCATGGCATGAGCGATCTGATCGCTGGTGCGATGCTTTCCAGGTGAGAGAGTCGGGGAGACCATAGCTGAGACAACTGGAAGAGAGTCCTGGGGACCGTGAGTCTTGGAGGAGTGTGAAAGCCTCGAGTGCCAGGAGAACCCCTTACAAGAGGCCAAGGGTGGGCCTGTGCAGCAAGGTACTGCGCCCAAGGCTGAGTGAGCCTTAAGAGCCAGGTGGATTGGCATTTTTCATTTATTGTATTTCTGCTGGAGAAGAACCCTTGTGGGGGCAATCCATGTGTGTATGAACTTTCATTTTTGTTACATTCAATAAAAGTGGGCTACCACGCCCTTAAACTGAAGTTCCCGTTGGCTGTGAACTCACTGAAAATACATCTACCACTGGGCTAGACATCCCCCATGTTTCAATAGTTATATCAATTTGAGTTTCACTGTGCATTCATGTACTAAAAGATGTAAACATTTCACTGACCTATTTGAAGCAATTATTTACTTGTTCAGCTATTTTTTTCTTTTCTTCACCTCGAGTATTTCCATTTTTGAATGCAAAACACGTTTTTGGCTTCACATTCAAAATAGGTTTGCGTAAAGTGCCTAAAATGAGCTTAGTTTGGGTTTTGCTATTTGAATTTATATGACCGAAACACTAAGGTTTAAGAGCCATTTCAGGGGGATTTAGTGGAGAGGGTATACTTGTAAACTCTGCAGTCCGGTGCTTGATTTGCATTCTGACTTGAGCTTCCTAATCTCTAAGTCAGCAGAGTTTCCCAGAGGTAAGCCATTTCAGAGGAAGGTTGTAAAGATGGTAACCTTCCAAGATTTTTAAGGTAGCATTTGGTGTGTTCATTACCAAACAGGGCTCTGAGCTATTTTACTGCAAATTGGAACTTTTTTTTTTTTTTTTTTTTTTTTAGTTTTTGTACTTTAGTATAAAGTGGAGATCCGTCAGGGTTTAATTGCTGTGTCCACTTTGGGTAGATGTTCATCATTTCTGCCCTAGGGACACCAAATGTAGAAAAAATAGGTATTCATGTAAATTTTCTTATGGATATCGCTCCCTAATGACCAAGAAGCTGTAAAATGTTTGCCAGCGAGAAAATGGTTTCAGAGTGACCAGGGTGAATTTGATTTAAATCACCTCTGACCCACTGTTGACTCACCGATTAGTCCCATTCACTTTAATGGGACAGCTGATGCTGCGGCAGTAACACAACAAGGTGAGGGACGTGTCAGCAGCAGGTGAGTGGATGCCCGCTAACTGGGGCTGCCATGATTTATCTGAAATGACAGGTGCTCTTGAAATGTAAGGACTCATTCTTGCTGGTAGTTAGAATCTGTAATCTTTGCAAACAAAAGATTTCCTATTTAGAATAATAAGCTGTCAGGTTATTAAATATTCCCAGACTGGGTCTTTTTTATGGCCTGCTCCCAATTTGCTCCTCAAGGGAGGAATAAAGCACTTCAAGCTATGTGCAGAAAGATCACAAGGTTTAGCTGCTTAAAAGGTCTCACTTTTCATTTTTACTGCTTGCCCTTTCTCCTCACACTTAGAGCCTGATGATGCATTTCTCTTCAAACAATCATACAGTTTGTAGTGTACATAGATTTGCAAAACAATGGGATAAAGGAATACTTTGTTTTATCTCATGGTTACTGTGAAATTGCGTGAATGCATCAATGCAGTGCATGTTACCTCAGCTTGCAGAGCTTAGATTCATTGAATGAGTTTACCAAAAATGTAAATATTGCAGAGTAAACATGCTACGTTACGAAGCTCTATTTCATGCTGAATAAACTCAATTATTAATGCATCTTAAATAGAAAACTATCTTTTGGATAGATTTTTACTCCAAAAGCATTTTATTAAAATAAATTTGCTAAAAATCATAATTCGAGTTAAATCAAAAATATCTGATTTAAATCTAAAAAATATGATTGTATGTGTGTGTGTGTGTGTGTGTGTGTGTATGTATATATATTATATATAATGTGTGTGTATGTATGTATGTATGTATGTATGTATGTATGTGTGTGTGTGTGTGTGTGTGTGTGTGTATGTATATATATATATATATATATATATATATATATATATATATATATATATATATATATATACATGTGTGTGTGTGTGTGTGTGTTTTTTAATCGATTTTTATCCACCTTGAGAGTGACACTATCTTGGTACGGATAATGAGGGAGCTATGTTATAGGAGAAGGTGAGCAAAGACGTAAAGTGGAACTAAAATCAAACCGTTCATCAGCAGGCAGGATATTTATCCCTGAAGATACATGTAGTGTCTGTTCTGCAATAAAGGAAACCTGCCTGCTAGCTGGCCTCTATAGAATGCACACTGAGCTGTGCATATGCTAGTGTGCCAGGATGACATTTCTAATTCTAGCAGCATGAAGATTAAAAATAATCAATGTTGACCAAAAGAGTGAAGTTCCACTTTAACCTCCTTACTGTTGCAGGGTCAGACATGTTCTTACATTTTCTTTTGTCAGCTTAAAAATGTGTGCTTTTGCTGTTTGTTGGCTAACTGTTGACATCCGCACTGCAGCTATGTGTGACATCAGTGCTGGTGTCGGTTCTCCACCCCTGTGTGGTGTTGCCCGTTCTTCGAAGCACAACATGTGGTGCCACTGCAGTCATCCATGTGACATTATGGGCTCCATGTCATCACATGCTGTGTTTTATGAATGTTTAAGGGTACTCGGGCAACCCACACCAATACTGGTGTCAAAAATAGCTACAGTGCTGGTTTCAACAGGAAGCAGAAATATAGCGGCATCTATATGAAAAGCCATACCTAAAGTCAACATTTTTGTGCCAATTCAGACCTCATTTACAGTGGCAGTGTCTAACCTGAGTTTATATGCGTTTAGATGCACATAAATGCATGTAATGATTTTTCAGTGGTGCCATTTACACTGTGGGGGTTGATGTGTCTGGTTTCACAAGGGCTGTCTAATCAGGTCCGCCTGTCAGTTATTCAGGTGGGCCTGATTGGACCATCGATGGCTCTATGAAGCGGTGGATGTCACCAGACACATGTCCGCTAACACCAGCCAGCATCTCATCTGATCCTGTCTGCCAAAAACATTGGGTTAGATGACAGTCGGATGGAAACTGACAGGTGGTTCGTTTCCATCTGACAGCCCCATAGAGAACAGCGGGGCTGTGTCCGTGTCCACTGCGCATAGCGGAGTGGACATGGACCTATCATCCGCCAGCCCAGTGGAGAGAATGCCCGTATAAAACCAGCCTTACTAAAACTGGAGAGTGCAAAATTTGGTGCAGCTCTGTACAGAAACCAATCGTCTTCAAAGTTTTTTTTTTTTTTTTTTTTTTGTCAAAGCCTAATTGAACAAGCCAAATTAGAAGCTGATTGGCTACCATGCACAGCTGCACCAGATTTTGCGCACTCCAGTAAATCCGACCCTTGTATGTTTAGTTGTTTAGAGACATTGGATGCTCTAAATGCAGATAAACACACATAATCTCAACTAAATGAGGCTAAACCTGCCTCAGCAGGAACATTTAAATGCAGAAAAAAGTGGTTTGAGAAGCAAAAAAGTTGTTTTCTCTTGATTATTTCTCCTACATTTAGAACAGGAGTGCCAGTGTGAATGAGGCCTAGAGGAAAATAAAATATTTATAAGCTGCAGAGATATCTAGGTAAAACACATCTACAGACATAATGATGGTGCCTGAAGCCCTGCTTACCTCTGATGAGCACTACTAGCTTCAAAACTGACCATAAAACAACACTTTAGTGTAATTTAACCACCTCTGTGGAAAAAGAACATTTAAATTGGTTGTAAACCTAGTTACACCAATTTTACCTACAGGTAAGCCTATAATAAGGCTTACCGGAGACTGGTGCCGGAGACGCAACAGGAAGTTAGAGGAAATCTCCCAAAGCCCGGTGGCCTCCGCTTTACTCAGCGGAGGATTGATCCGCTCACTGTGCAGAGACAGAAATCTCCCAAAGTGAGGGGAATACCCCTCTGACAGTTGTCCCCTAAAAATGTGTCTCTATTGGAAGATTTTTACCTCTTGTTCTGAGGACTACTCTAAAATTCCCTAATGGGGACACAAGCAGCAATAAAAACTTAAATGAGAAGTCCAGCCTGAGCTTGTTTGGCTGGGCTACTCCTAGGGGTCACAGGAGAGCAATTAGTTTTGCACTCCTGTGACCCGTTATCAGAGTGGTCTGAAGTCCGCTCTCTGCTGACGTCACTAGGATCAGTCCAGGCACCGCATCATCATCCCGAGTTAGGAAGTCCGGATCCGCCAGCAGCCTGGACTGATGGCAGTCTCAGCCTCTCAGTGAGCCGCTCCCCGCCCCTCCACAGCTCAGTCCAATGAGCGTGGAGAAGAGGACCAGGACTGACAGGCAGCAGCTCTCCGCTCGGGGAGGAGTGAGAACCGAGCCATCAGCGGTGTTCGGTGGCTCGCTTCTCAGTGCAGAGACGCCGGGGGGACAGTTGCATCATCGGTCTGATGCTGCATCCACCTAGGTAAGTATGAATATGCACAAAAAAACCAAAACCCCATACTTCTCTTTTTAAGGCTCCAATCTGGACCCACTGTATCCAAAGCGGGGAAAAAAAAAAAGGTTTGCCTAGAGATGCACTGTAATCCATTGCCTATCATTCCATTGCTGGGTACATATACCTTTTCCTTTTTGTTACCCTCTTTTTATATTATTTGGCGGATAATGAATGATACTGACTTTAGTTTTGCACAGTTAATGATAATTGACTATTGATTGCTTGTTGGCTGCGGCGATGGAAGGAAGGAACGTGGTGGGGCTAAGTAGTTCAAACACTAATTATTAGATGGGTGAAAAAATAATGATTTTTAGATTTAGCAGCTCTGCATAAATTATGTGATTTAGGCCATGTAATATTTTCTCTGAGCAATTGTTAACAGGATGGTAAATCTAATTGTTCCTGTCTTAAAGCTAAACTCCCGCAGATATAAAAATATATAATTCATGCATGCATTCTTTTATACACACTAGGTGTATTTTCTATACAAATGGCATAAGTCCTTGAATCTTGTTACCAGCCACCTGCCATCCCCTGCACAGCAGCGTTCAGATTGAGGGAGGGACGGGCAGCCCTCCCAATCTGCACAAGTGTCATCCAAGCATTATGAACACAGTACAGGAGAACATGAGGGCTTTCTCACATGGGTGGTAAACCCAGTGGCCTCTACTTTACTCAGTGGAGGATTATTCCGCTCAGACCCCATTCTCACAGGGACGACTTGTCAGGCGACCTAGTCGCCTGACAAGTCGCCTCCCGTTCTGTGCTATGGAACCGTTCTAAGGGGAGCGACGCAAGTCGCTCCGACTTAGAAAAAGGTTCCTGTACGACTTCGGGGGCGACTTGCATAGACTTCTATACAGAAGTCGTTTTGCAAGTCGCCCAGGCAGTCGTGTGCAGGTCGCCTCGGTGAGGCGACCTGCAAGTCGTGTTGCCCCTGTGTGAATGGGGTCTTACTGTGCAGAGACGGACCTGTCAGAGTCCCGTTCTCCTCTATGGGGAGAGGACAGGCGGTCCGTTTTCATTCGATCCGGTCCTCCAGACGGATGGAAAATAGGGTCACCATCCATCTGGATTTAACGGATTGGATAGCAGCGGGTGTCAGCAGACATGTCACCGCTGACATCCGCCACTCCCTAGAGATGAAAAACTGATGGGCAGACCTAATCAGAAAGTGTGAAAGGGGCCTAAGGATTACTTTAAGTGCTGCTACTTCCTCATTGTCAAATCACAGGGACCAGGCTGTATTGCCTAACTATAGTGTAGTCTGCAGCAAGGTCCATTACCTGGATGTGGATTTTGGGAGGGGTACCTGGATCACTAACTTGTCTGTAAAGAAATAAAAAAACTAGCCCATTCTTATATATAATAAAGCCTCTTGGAACCCCCTATACTCAAGGCTATCTGTTAAGCCAATACAGACTGAGCTTCTGTGGGTGTGGGCGCTATCTGTGGGATGAAACCACATGGGGGTGGAAGGGGGCATTCCAAAGACCGCCAGCATAGCATCTTGGTTTGACTTTGTATAATACAGAGCCTTATGGCCTGCACACACGATCTGAAAATCGGACGAAAAATACCGCTTTCAAAGCAATCGTATGATGATCGGATCGTTCATACACAGCTCTCGAGAGCCAATCGCCACAGTTCATCCGATTTTATTATCCGATCGGACAAGCACGAAAAACGTTCTCGTATGATACCCTATTATACGATTTTTGTTTTGAACAGTATAGTTGTTGTTGTCCCAAAATACAATGCACTACAACACATGAAATCACTTCCGATTTTTTTTTTTTTTTTTTTATTCTGTTGTCTGAGAATTTTCAGAACTTTAGAAACCTCTCCATTTTCGATATGCGACTAGCATGCAAAAGAACGAGCATTAAACCCATGCAGTGCGGAGGAGCCCACTGGAAGGTTAGATCCTTTGCCAGTTTCTGGAGTTGGGCTTAAACTAAAAACCTTTATTAAACATCAAGGCTGCTTTGGTTGGCTCTCTTTCTGAAAATGGTTGTCTGGCTGGCATAAATATTCTCTTGGTAGTCCTGGCCACTGGTGAGTTTTCAGCAGGGACAGGCTGTAGTGTGAATGACCTTACAGTGATTGTAAAATCAAGCTTTTTTTTTCAATAACAAGCATATACTTAACTGCTTGCACAGAGCGACTCCCGATTCTCCTTCTCTGGTCTCCTGCCGACACTCCTGGCTCCTCCTCTGCTTGATGTGCCACCATAGAAAGCCACTTCCCATGGTGGCACACCTGTGGGCTCAATACCGAGCCATGCTACTTGTGTCCATAGACAGACAATGCGGCTCTACTCCTCCTCCCACTCTATCCTCAGGCTCTTGCTGCCTGAACAAAGCCTGTGAGAGTCGAGAGCACTGCTACAGAAGACCACAGGGCTGGATCGAGTCGGGGCTCAGGTAGGTATAAAGGGGGGGGGGGGGCGGGGATGCATTTTCTAGGTTAATGCAGGGAATTCATTAAAGTGGTATTCAACCCAAAACCAAAAATTTAATATATTGCAGCTCACCAATCTTTAGATGTGGCGGCTGCATTCATTTTTTCTTTGGCCTTTTTCCCTCTGTTTTCACCTGATGATCTGGCCATTAATGCACCTCCTATATTAGTGAGACATTAGCTCTGGAGGAATGAACTCTGGAGGCGCAGCAGCAGTGTCTGCCTTGGGGGGGGGGGGAGGGTATGATTAAATAAATTACATTGCCAAACTCCAGCTCACGCGTTCTAATCAGTTAAAGCAGACCGTTATTTTGAATTTGGGATAAACGTTTTGCATGAATAAATGTTCATAATTTTGATCGCCCCTGCAAGCGGTAAGTGGCTTGTCTTATACATGTAAACTGATGCATTCTGCTGGAGAGCTTGAGCTTGTGATAAACAACAAACTTGCTGGCTTGATTACCGGGTAAAAATAGAAGAAAGCCAAAGTGTAGATTCACACTGACAGCAGGAATGAAATCGTTTGAGTTCAGCATGTCAATCCCAACTTGGAGGGCAATTTCAGAGACCTCTGTGCAGGTTTCTGCACAGATGTCTATGGAAATCACACCCGAAGTCGCCAAAAGTAATACAGAAACTACTTTAGGGAATCGGTGCGGCACCGTAAGTGCGGCATCGCACTGAATCGAACGATACCATTGCCGGCAAATGCTGCCGATTTGGCATACAATTTGACATGTCAAATCGCTCCAGTGTGAACCAGTGCTAAAAAAGGAAGAATCGGTAAGCTGCAATATAATTGCTTTTGGGTTTAATACTGCTTTAACTACTTCCATACTGGGCATTTTCACCCCCTTCCTGCCCAAGCCAATTTTCAGCTTTCAGCGCTGTCGCACTTTGAATAACAATTGCGCGGTCATACAACACTATACCCAAATGAAATTTTTATCATTTTTTTCCCCACTAATAGAGCTTTCTTTTGGTGGTATTTGATCACCCCTGCGATTTTTATGTCTTGTGCTATAAACAAAACAAAAGTGACAAGTTTGAAAAACACTATTTTTTACATTTTGCTATAATAAGTATCCAAATTTTTTTTTTTAAACAAATTTTTTCCTCGTTTTAGGCCGATACGTATTCTTCTACATATTTTTGGTAAAAAATATTGCAATAAGCGTATATTTATTGGTTTGCGCAAAAGTGTTAGCGTCTACAAAATAAGGGGATAGATTTATAGCATTTTTATTTATTTTATTTTTTTTTACTAGTAATGGCGGCGATCTGCAATTTTTATCGTGACTGTGATATTGCAGCGGACACATCGGACAATTTTGACACATTTTTGGGACCATTCACATTTATACAGCGATCCGTGCTATAAAAATGCATTGATTACTGTATAAATGTGACTGGCAATGAAGGGGTTAACCAGGAGGGGGCGCTGTAGGGGTTAATCTGTTGCTAGGGAGTGATTCTAACTTTAGGGGGAGGGGATTCACAAGGGGAGGAGACCGATCGGTGTTCCTATGTACAAGGAACACACCATCGGTCTCCTCCCATCTGACAGGATGTGGATCTGTGTGTTTACACACACAGATCCACGGTCCTGCTCGGTTACTGGGCAATCGCGGGTGCCCGGCGGACATCGCGGCCGCCGGGCACGTGCGCCGGGACCTATGCGATGTGGCGGGCGCGTGCCCCCTGGGCTGCCTGGAAGGCTGCGCCTTCATATCACGGCGGCCCAGAACAACAGCTGCACCGTCCCGCCGTCATACGGCGGGCGGGCAGCAAGTGGTTAAAGTAAAAAAATGTTTAGGCTTTAGAACCACTCTAAAAGACAGGTGTCATGGTGGTCTCATTTGCTCAAAAAGCTTGGCGTTTAAAGATGTCCCTCTTCCTTACCCAAGTTTGGTCGAGGTAGGTGTAGGGTTGCCACCTGTCTGGGATTTACCCGGTCAGTTTGGGTTTTGAATCGCCTGTCTGGGTTTCAGTCCACTTGGAACCAGTATTCAGACAGGAATGTGGCTCGGAACAGGGCTTGACAAGAGGATAAGGGGGGCACTATGTGCGCCACATTACTATTCTCTTTGGAGTGCCCAAAGGTGTCCCAGGTCTGTTACAATCCTATAGTGTATACTTAAAAAAAAAAAAAAAAAGTGTTCGGGTTTGGCTTGAAGAAAAATTGGCAACCCTAGGTAGGTGGGAAGATATAGTTATATTTCAGGCAGTTACTAGTATTTTATCATAAATTTTGTGGTTTTATAATTTTACCTTTTTATTTATTTTTGTCCAGCGTTCTGTTTTAATGAATGACTCCTTAGTTCTGTTTCTGTTGGCTTTTTCCATAAATGCTGCTCAATGCCCATAGCTTTGCACTGTGGTGCCATATGCCAAGTCTGTATTTTTGCCAGCTTGTGAATTCCGTAATTTTGTTTTTTGCTGTCATTTTAATAAAAAACAAAATCTCTTAATTGCCATGGCAGAAAAATGGCTAGCAGATTAATTTATATTTGCAAACACCACTGTTCTTGGATCCTGTGCATAGTGAAAGTTCTGTGGTTCTGGAGCTCGTTCAAAGCCAACTGTGACAATGATGATGACTTATCCAAGGCAGATGTGCTGACAGAGGAAAAAACTGCACACCAGGGACTGCACCGCAGCAATAGATGTGTAGTGTGCCGGCTGAGTCTCTGCCAGTTCCCTCCTGCCCAAATCACATTCCAATGCATTATTACTATATGAGCAAATCCGTCCTGAGAAAGGTACAACTGCTGTGCTTTACAAATAGATACAGCATGCATCAAAATTCCAATCAAATATTTCGGTAGATGTATCATGTCCAAAAACAAAGCCTGTGTATGTGTGTGATATATACATTATTTCCTAACTATATCCTATAAATTTACGATCACCCGCCTAATACTGAAAATGTATCTGGCACCAGGTTGTTAGTAGCATATCCTTTAAGTCCTGAAGTTTGCCAGGTAGGGCCCCTGTGGATCAGACATTTTTTCAACACATCCCTCAGATGAAGTGGTACTGTATGTCAATAAGGCACATCGTAGAAAACAGCCCCAAACAATTCTTGAACCATTTTTGCGTGGTTGGGTGCGTTATCCTGCTGAAAGAAGCCACTTCCATTATGGAGTACGGTTTCCGTGAAGGGGTGTACTTGGTCAGCAACAATTTTTAGGTAGGTGGTACGTGTCAAGTAACATCCACATGAATGGCAGGAGCTAAGGTTTTCCAGCAGAATATTGTCCAAAGAATCACACTGCCATCTTGCCTTCTTCCCATACACTGCATCCTGGTGCCATCTCTTCCCCAGGTAAGTGACACACATGCTGTGTGTGGGTATTGCTTACCTGGGAAGAGATGGCACCAGGATGCAGTATGGGAAGAAGGCAAGCCAGTGTAGGCAGCGTGATGCTTTGGGCAATGTTCTGCTGGGAAGCCTTGGGTTCTGCCTATCATGTCGAAGTTACTTGACACTTACCAAGTACACCTCTTCATGGAAATGATATTCCCCGATGACAGTGACTTCTTTCAGCAGGATAATACACCCAGCCATGCAAAAAATGGTTCAAGAATGGTTTGAGGTGTAGACTTGGCCTCCAAATTCTCCAGATCTAAATAGAGCATCTGTGGGATGTACTAGAAAAACAAGTCTGAACAAGCCTGGCTATACACAGATCGTAGTTTGACCCATGTATTGCTGGCTACACCCAGAGTTGCCTACTTTTTAAACCATTTAAAAAGTTAGATTTTTCTCAAAAACAATATATATCCGAAAAAAAAGTTTCCACCTTTTTGCTGTGAACCCTTCAATCTGTGCAGCATTAATATGATTCTATTGGTTTTGATACAATTGCTCAAATGAGGTTTAGGTGAACTCTCCTGATAAATGGTAGCTGCTGTTATGGATAGGTAATTGGCAGCTATTCAGACATTATTAGGTTCTATATCAAGAAGAAGCCTTGCAGTATAAGTTCATGAACTGCCCTTGGGCATGGAATGTTAAGGCAAATGTTCAATTTTTTTTTTTTATCTGTAGCATTCCTTCGCTTTAATCAAAGTGATTACTAAAAGCCTTATGCTTTGCATTTTTGCTCCACAGCCAGCATTCTTGACATATTAAAGAGAACCTTTCACTTACCTAGAAAAGGGAAAAGCATAGAAAAAGAAATTATTGTAAATGCTACGTCTGTGTGCAGTAGCCCCCCTCCCTCCCTATCATTAAAGCCACATCTCTGTCCAGCGATGTCCAAAAGGACTTTCCCTCTTGATTGGCCGAGAGACAGCAGTGGTACCATTGGCTCCCGCTGCTGTCAATCAAAGTCAGTTAGCCAATCAGTAGAGAGAGGGGTGGGGCCGAACCGCAGCTCCATGTCTGAATGGATGCACGGAGCTGTGACTCGTCTCTGGTGCCCCCATAGCAAGTTGCTTGCTGTGGGGGCACGCAACAGGAGGGAGGGACCTGAGAGGAATCTGTGCTACTCTGTGCAAATCCACTACATGGAGAAAGCAAGTATAACATGTTTGTAAAGTAATTTTTTTTCTATAAAAGTAACAATCATTTTAAGGGAGGCTTTTGCACTAAATTCATATAATATTATGGGACGATTGTTACTGAAATGAATGGTGTGGTGACAAGGTTTCTAAAGTATACCTAAAGCCAAAATAATTTTTCTGGGTTTGGGTAAAGGAGGGAAGGTTGAAACTGTCATCTGTGTCCCACAATATACAAAGAAATGGTAGCGACATAGATACACGCTGAACTGGATGGACTGGAGTCTCTATTCAACCTTGCCAACTATGTAACCACTTTACTTGCTGTCCAGCGATGTACCTGTACATCGCTGGATTGGGAGGGTGATATCGCAGTTATTGCTGCAGCAGTGATCGATTTATATAAAAAATTTTTACAGCGACGATTCCTTTTAATATAAAAGGAATCTTAGTGGCTAAGAAGCCACTGGATTACTTTTACAGGAGGTAGAAGGGGGGTCTTTTGCCGCCTTTACTGGGCTCTCCCATGCCATTATCAGCTGAAAAAAGCATCTGATAAAACCAATCTTGGTTTGCTTTGGAGGGCAGAGGAAAGATCTGGGTTCTAATAGACCCTAGAGCTCTCCATAAAGAGTACCTTTCACAGCCCGTGCTATCACAAGGGATGTTGTTCATCCCTTCTCATAGCCATAAAAGAGATAAATAATAGATACAAATTCAATTTTTTTTAAAGTGCTCCCCAATGCTTGCTCGCAAAAGCGAACACCGACGTACGTTTAGCATGTATATGTAAACGTGTTCGCACCACTCGTTATTTCCACAAACGTTCTAACAAGAGCAATAATTTTAGTACCAGACCTCCTCTACACTGGTAACCTGTAACGGCTTATAAAGTGTCACCTGTTGTAAATTTATATGTATCGTAGTTTGGCCCTGTTCCACGAGTGTGCGCAATTTTAAAGCATGACATCTTGGGTATATATTTACTCAGCATAACCTCTTATTTTTTTGCTTTACGATTGGGTATTGTGTTTGTACATTAGAATTCACTAAAGTATTTTTTTTTTTTTTCTTCTTTCATTGCTTTTTGAAAAACCGACTGTGCAAATAACCTGCAACATAAAAATATTGCAACAAAAACACAAATATATGGAGTGATCCCAGGCATAAAATGACAAACTCCCTAATAAGTCAATATATAATAAGGTCTTAATCAGTCCATAATATTCTAAAATAGTACTATTCGCAGCACAAAGATGGGCAGGTACACCAAGAAATAAAAACTGATCTCTGAAATACAGTAGAGAAACATAAGGAGGCACCACTAAGTGCAGTATTAAAACAAATTTTAATATGGCAGCCAAGTTTACATTCACATAATTCCATGTTTTAGAGCGCTTGTCAATCAGTTTGCTTCTCTAAAAAGGAACATCCGCCCACAAGGGATCACTTCTGGTTCTGTGTCCCACAGTGGAACCAGTAGTTACTAGTAATGATGATCTGCGTTTTTTTTTTTTTTAGCGGGACTGCGACATTGTGGCGGACAGATCGGTCACTTTTGCCACTTTTTTTGGACCAATGACATTTATTCAGTGATCGGTGCTATAAAAATGCACTGATTACTGTATAAATGTAACTGGCAGGGAAGGGTTAACACTAGGGGGCGATCAAAGGGTTAAATGTGTTCCCTGGGAGGTGTTTCTAACTGTATGGGGACTGGGCTGACTGGAGGAGAAGAGAGATCGCTCTTTGTAATCACTAGGAACAGACGATCACTCTCAGCTCTCCTGTCAGAACGGGGATCTGCCGTGTGTACACTGGCAGATCCCCATTCTGCCTCTGTATGGAGCGATTGCGGGTGGCCAGCAGACATCGATTTGTGTAATAGAGCTTACCTGCTGCAGTACAACTGCAGCGGCTGGTCTTTAAGTGGTTAGAGAGGAGCTCCAGTTTTACCCCAAAAATTAAAGTCAGCAGCTACAAATACTGTAGCTGATATCCTCACCCGAGCCAATTCTTCAATTGGCTTTGGATCCAGGCACCAGCATCTTGGGTAAGGGACACCGGCAATGAAGCCTTAAGGCTTCCAGTTTCCTATTGTGCATGTGTTTGTGTATGTTCCTGCAGTCCTAGCGATCTGACCGGAAGTGGGAGGGGTACACATCAAAACCAGGTACCAACTCCCCACAAAAAGTGCCAAATGTAGCAGTGGAGGTGGGTAAGGATGCAAACAAGCGGAACTTCCCCTTTTGGGTAAAGTTCTGCTTTAAAACTGGGCCAAGTCTGACATTTCTCACATACATGTAAAAAAAATCTGCATTTGTTTGCTAGAAAATTACATAGAACCCATAAACAATATATATTTTATGAAAGAAATTGTGGGTGTTGCAATTGATGCCACACATTCAGTGGTTTATCAAATGCAAATTTTCAGGAAAAAAAAAATCTTTAATTTTAGTGAACACAAACAATAAAAAGCCTATTTATTTTTTTTGAATTGCGTACGACTGTGGAATGGTGACCAACTATGGTATATTAAATTATTCATGGGCAACATTTTAAAAGCCTTTTATAGGTTACCAGTTTAGAGTTAAACAGGAAGCCTGGTGCTAGAATTCTTGCTCTCACTCTGAAGTTTGTGAAGATATCTCACATGTGTGGTGCAATCGCCGTTTACAGTTTACATGTGTGCAGGACCTACATGTGCATTCGGATTTGCTCATTGACATGGGGTGACGGGGGGGCTTTAAATTTTGCTTATTTTATTAAAATTTATTTTCTATCAGCAGAAGTTCCTCTCACTCTGTCTAGTGCACATGATGTGACTGGGGCCCCCTTCTGCCGCCTGTAAAAGTGATCAGGTGGCTATATAGCCACTAGTATCACTTTTACTTTGTGGGGAATAGTCTGCTTAAAAGAAGTGGTACCCAAGGCCGTCTTTTCGCATGGGCACGCTGGGCAGTTGCCTGGGGGGTCCCACCTGCCCAGCAACCCCAGCCTAGGCCGCCTGCACTCAGTACCAGGGCCGGACTGGCCCACCGGGATAGCGGGAAATTTTATGGTAGGCCGGCTGCCCTCAGTGCCGTGGGGCCGCTTTGGGCTAGGTGCTTGCTGTTGCCACCTGAAAAGAAGCGGCAGCCGCGAGCCGATGCTCCTCCTTCGGATCACGGCGCCGCCCACTGAAAGGGTTCCTGCTCTGCGGAGTGATCTGCCTATGGGGAAGCGTGAGAACGGCCGCTGGATTCCTCTTTCGATCCGGCGTGGGACCACCCACTAAACTCCTGCCTGTGGCCAGTGCGGAGTGACATGCAGAGGGAGAACGGCAGAAGAATTAAGGTGCTGGATTTTTTTTCTCTCACTGATGGGCACTGTTGAGGCTGCATTGCTGCACACTGGTTAAGCTGCATTGCTGCACACTGGTTAAGCTGCATTGCTGCACACTGGTTAAGCTGCATTGCTGCACACTGGTTAAGCTGCATTGCTGCACACTGGTTAAGCTGCATTGCTGCACACTGGTTAAGCTGCATTGCTGCACACTGGTTAAGCCTCATTGCTGCTCACTGGTTAAGCTGCATTGGTCAGGCTGCATAGCTGCACACTCTTGGGGCTGCCCTGGTAAGGCTGCACTGGTCAGGCTGCATAGCTGCACACTGTTGGGGCTGCACTGGTCAGGCTGCATAGCTGAACACTGTTGGGGCTGCACTGGTCAGGCTGCATAGATGTACACTGGTGAGGCTGCACTGGTCAGGCTGCATAGATGTACACTGGTGAGGCTGCACTGGTCCATACACCATTGCAGCTTCTCTCTCACACACACCATTAGCCTTATTGATAATTTGCATTTTCATTCTCGTGCGTGATTGTGTAGACAGGCCCCCATTGCACTGGTGGTACCAGGATCATGGCTGTAGCGGCAGCCATGATCCTGCTATAACCACCTCAATATGAGGCTTTATGCAACGTACTTGAGTAAGTAATTGAGGTGGTTAAGTGTAAGTTAACTTTTCAGAAAAAAAATTAAACGGTAAACTAAAGCTGGGTACTCACGGGCCAAAAACAATCTGTCACGCATTGGCCAACTTTTGGCTCATGTGTACAGCTGTCTGTTCTACAGAAGCTGATCTTCCAACCGGCTTCTGTTGAACAGGCATGCTGGAAAACCAGAATTAGTACAGCATCAAATCAGCGCTGACAGCCAATGGCTGCCAGTGCTAATCAGTGTATTCTGGTGGAGGAGGGGGACTGCTGGGTTGAACAAGAAAACTTCTAGTGTGTACCCAGCCTAAGACCCTACACCCTCCCCACCCCTCTGGTCCCAGCTGCGCTACCTCCATGGGTGATGAACTGTCAGTGCCCATGGAGCCAGTGCAGCAGTTTGGGGGAAGAGTGGGGATTTCAAATCGCCAGACCTCTGCATCGGCTATGTAGGCACTGACATATTATCACCTACTGGGGCAGATGGGGAAGGTGTATGGTATTAGTTTACCGTTTCATTTATAACAAACCCTTTAAACCCAATTCCAGGTTCCCTCAACCACCCCTCCATCACCTCCCCATCCAAACACCCCTCACATACATATCTGTTGCCTTTTTTTATTTTAGAATTACTTTTTCCAGATGCCCTCTTTTTAAATAGTTAAATATTTCTTTAAAAATAGTGGATGCTGGCAGCATAAGGACTTTCCATGGAAAGTAGAAAGCAGTAAAAGCTGTGATGTACATTGGCACCAGGCCCCATAACATCATGCTTGGTCAGTCTGTTCTCTGTCCTTTCCTATTACTAGATAAGGAAGTGGGGAATGGAGCCTGCTGAGTCAGACCACTAAGATTAGTGCTGTGGTTAGGATTCTTACAGTTCTTCTAAAATATACGCATTGTTATATAACAGTCTAGGCATCACAATGATGCTTGTTTATTAAGGTCTTCCTTGAAAAGATTCTCAATGAAACTTTTTGCATATTACTTACCAGCACAACTTTATGCTCAAATATGAGCTAAATACCGTATTTATCGGCGTATAACACGCACATTCATTTTAGGAGGGAAGTTTCAGGAAAAAAACTTACATTTTAAATAAGGAACTTTGAAGCAAAATAAGGTACCCATCTGCAGCCTCACCATTGTAATCAGTGCAGCCTGATCAATGCCCATCTGCAGCCTCATCAGTCCACATCAATGCAGCAGCCTCGCCATTGCCTTCAATGCAGCAGCCTCGCCATTGCCTTCAATGCAGCAGCCTCGCCATTGCCTTCAATGCAGCAGCCTCGCCATGGCCTTCAATGCAGCAGCCTCGCCATGGCCTTCAATGCAGCAGCCTCGCCATGGCCTTCAATGCAGCAGCCTCGCCATGGCCTTCAATGCAGCAGCCTCGCCATGGCCTTCAATGCAGCAGCCTCGCCATGGCCTTCAATGCAGCAGCCTCGCCATGGCCTTCAATGCAGCAGCCCCGCCATGGCCTTCAATGCAGCAGCCCCGCCATGGCCTTCAATGCAGCAGCCCCGCCATGGCCTTCAATGCAGCAGCCCCGCCATGGCCTTCAATGCAGCCTGATTGATGCCCATTGCAGCCTAGAGGGGACAGGGAAGGGGGGCAGGACGAGCGCCGACAGATTACATACAATGAGAATCTCCTATGATAGACAGAACAGTGGTCCAATGGCAGCCCAGGAGATGGGACTTCCTATTACAGAGGGCACCAAGTAAACAGGAGATTCTAACTGTATGTAATCTGACGGCGCTCGTCCCATCCCCCTCCGAGGCAGCTAAAATTGAAGTATTGGCGTATAACACGCACACACTATTTGCACCCGATTTTCATGGTGAAAAAGTGAGTGTTATACGCCAATAAATACAGTATTAGTCACCAAACAGTTGGACATTTCAGAGCACTAACCAGCTTATTTCTCAGGCAAACAGTTCATTAGTGGTCATCGTTTGTGCGAGGAAGTTGCTGCCTTGAGCTCCGAAATATTGCATTTACCTGTGTTACAGCAGTGTGACAACAAGACTGGAAATGAGGGCAAATCTTCAAGGCCTCATGTACACTGGACGTTTTTACAGTGGCTGTTTTTGGCTTCAGATGTTTTTTCTGACAGCCAATAAACTCCCCAGCATGTTATCCTATGTGTCCATGCACACACAGGCTGTTATCAGCAGTTTTTGGCTGGGGCATTTTCTGGTTGGAAAAAACACCCAGAACTAGTGGGTTTTGTGAGGAGTTTTTCAGCTGTAAAACAGCTCTAACGCTGGAAAAAAAAGCTGAAAAGAGCTCAAAAAAATGCAGAAAAACATGACTATTCTGCATTTATCAGCGTTTTTGAGCCATAAGCTCTTGTGGGAGTATAATTTTGTGTAAAAAAGCAAAAAAAGTTTTCTACAGCTAACACTACTGGCTTTTTTTTAAAAACGTCCAGTGTGCATGAGGCCTTGGACAGAAATAAAAAGGCTTGTATTGCTGCCTGTGTCCCTCCTGCAGATTTTCCCTCATTTTCTGACTGATAAATCTATTTTCCCCAAGACATTAAATGTAGCAAAATATTTCCAACAGAGCTCTAGATCGCATTTCAGACCTAATAAAATTTGTTTTCCTTCGCCACTCTATCCAATACTAACAAGAAAAAAGTTTTGACTCTACATGCAGTTTTAAAGTGTTAGCCCAACATTTATATTCATGATATGTGTCTGTTGTACCCTGTACTTGTGTCAAAAAGTATCTTGTTCTTTTTGTATTTTTTCCTTTGTGTGAAATATTTGGTGATCCTACCAGTCCCCCTGCTTTCCTATTTCAAACTGACCATGCTAGACATGAAAGCACATTTTATCTCAACGTGGTCAGGTTTCTGGCTGTGCTGGCCTCCAATGGCCAAGACTCGTGCCAATATGTCCACCCCCCACTCCACAGCAATGCTCTTCACTTTGAAGATCAGTGTATTGCTATTTATCTCCCACCTGTTGATGCACCCCTCTGCAGTCTCCTTCACCTATACAGCTGGGAACAGAGGTTATGTGATCACTTACAGTGGCGAAAATAATTATTTTAGCCCCTGCAAATTTTGTAAGTTTGCCCACTTATCCAAAATTCCTGAAAAAAACACATATACAAATGTTATAAATTGAGTTTGCCATTCAGTGAGTAAAATAAATAGGGTTGCACCGATACTAGTATTGACATTTGCTCGTGCAAATGCTCCGATGCTTTATCTGATACCTTTTGTACCGGACCAGGCGCCATCAAGCTCAGCAGGGGGGGCCAGGCAGCCTCACAGGTGATCAGTGGGGCAGTTAAAGTCACTGATCTCCTTGTATAGCTTTTCTGACAGCTGCTTCTCCTCCTTTCCCTCCTGCGGCTGTCAGGTGCTTTATTGAAAGCTATATAGGGAGATCCGTCCCCACCGCTACACCAATCACCCCCGACTGTCCCCTGTGTCCTCCTGCAGGTCCTCCTCTCTCTGGTGTCCTCCTCCTCCCTCTCTCTGGTGTCCTCCTCCTCCCTCTCTCTGGTGTCCTCCTCCTCCCTCTCTCTGGTGTCCTCCTCCTCCCTCTCTCTGGTGTCCTCCTCCTCCCTCTCTCTGGTGTCCTCCTCCTCCCTCTCTCTGGTGTCCTCCTCCTCCCTCTCTCTGGTGTCCTCCTCCTCCCTCTCTCTGGTGTCCTCCTCCTCCCTCTCTCTGGTGTCCTCCTCCTCCCTCTCTCTGGTGTCCTCCTCCTCCCTCTCTCTGGTGTCCTCCTCCTCCCTCTCTCTGGTGTCCTCCTCCTCCCTCTCTCTGGTGTCCTCCTCCTCCCTCTCTACAGTGGTATCCTTCTCCCTCTCTCTGGGTCCTCCTCCGGTCCCCCCGTCCCAAATATCTCAAGATGGAGAGAGGAGGAAGGAGCCGGTAAATCTGTCATTTTACTGACTCCTTCCTTTTCTGAATGCACAGTGATCACTGACTCTATCCATTCATAACTGAAGCATCATAAACTGGGTTTATGATGCTTCAGTTTATGAATGGAGAGGAGCCTCTGCCTCCTCTCCATTCATTTTCAGTGCAGCCAAGGCTGCAGAGAAAGGGACTGGGGATTCTCTGTCCTCAGTCCCTATCTCAAAAGGGAGATGTCAGGGGTCTGTTTAGACATCTGATATCTCACGAAAGCACCCCCCAACAGGGCTGAAAATAAAAGAATTCTAATAAATATTTAAAGGTTAAATTGTAAAAATAATAAAAAATGAAAATAAATATGGATACTGTCCACTCCCCCTCCCCCCTCACAAAAAAGGAAAGCATTGTAAAATAAATAACAAAAAATATATAAATTGTAAAAAGTAGTAAAAAAAAACCTCATCAGTCCTGCATATTAGTGCCACTGTCACACAACATTAAAAAAAAAAAGTATAGTATTGGCGAGTACTTGAAAAAAGTATCTGTATTTGTACTTGGTATTAAATTGGTATCGGTGCAATACTAAAAATAAGTATTTGATCCCCTACCAACCAACAATAATTCTGTCTCCCACAGACAGTATGTGCTCATGTGGTACACAGATTGGTCCTGTCAATTTACGAAACAACAACTGGTTGTACCTATCCACAGACTTTCTTCCATTCAAACCTCACGATCATGGGCAAAACCAAGGAGCTGTCAATATACGTCTTGGACAAGATTGTAGACCTGCACAAGGCTGGGATGGGCTACAAGACCATCAGCAAGAAGCTTGGGGAGAAGGCAACAACTATTGGATCGATTATTCGCAAATGGAAGAAATACAAAATAAACACAAATTGACTTGTCTGGAGCTCCATGCAAAATTTTGCCTCAGGGGGTAAGGATGATCATGAAAAAAGTGAGGAATCAGCCCAGAACTACACAGGGGGAGCTTGTGAATGATCTCAAGGCAGTTGAGATCACAGTCACCAAACAAAGACAATACGCCGCCATGGATTGAAATTCTGCAGCGCCCGCAAGGTCCCCCTCAAGAAGGTACATGTTCAGACCCATCTGAAGTTTGCCTTTGAACATCTAAATAAATCAGAGAAGGATTGGGAAAAAGTGCTTTGGTCAGATGAGACCAAACTTGAGCGCTTTGGCATTAACTCGACTCGCTGTGTTTGGAGGAAGAAAAATGCTGACTATGACCCATCCCTACAGTCAAGCATGGAGGTGGAAACATTATGCTTTGGGGCGGTTTCTCTGCTAAAGGTACAGGCCAAATTTGCCGCATTGAGGGGCCAATGGACTGGGCCACGTATTGTAAAGTCTTGGATGAGAACCTTCTTCCCTCAGCCAGAACACTGAAGATGGGGTCGTGGATGGGTCTTCCAGCAGGAGAGTGACCCAAAACATACTGCCAAGGCAACAAAGGAGTGGCTCGAAAAGAAGCACATTAAGGTCATGGAGTGACCTAGCCAATCTCCAGACCTTAATCCTATAGAACATTTATGGAGGGAGCTGAAACTTCAAGTTGCCATGCCACAGCCAAGAAACCTTAAGGCTTTAGAGAAGATTTGTAAAGAAGAGTGGACCAAAATCCCTCCCGAGATGTGTGCAAACCTGGTAACCAACTACAAGAAATGTCTTGCCTCTGCTTGCCAACAACCTCTGAGGGCATCATAGAACAGCTGTATTTATACTGAGATTAAATAGCACACAGGTGAACTCTATTTACTAATAAGGTGACTTCTGAAGGCAATTGGTTCCATTCGATTTTACTTAGGGGTATCAGAAGAAAGGGGGCATACAAATGCATGCCACACTCTTCAGATATTTATTTGTAAAAAATGTTGAAAACCATTTATCGTTTTCCTTCCACTTAACAATTATGTGCCACTTTGTGTTGGTCTGACCTAAAAAAAAATCCTAATAAAATACATTTACGTGTTTGGTTGTATAATATGACAAAATATGGAAAATGTGAAGGGGTATGAATACTTTTTCAAGGCACGTATCTCTAGATCTTGAGGAACTTTACATTTGGTTTTCAGTGTAGGTAACTCCTGCTTGTTACTACTTGTTATAGGTGTACTCAAGTTGGCCATACAGTAGTTAGGGCTCAGACAAGTAGCAAACCATTTGGGCAGTAATGGGTTACCTTCATCCTATAGTTTAGGGGACTTTTATGCACAAATTTCATACAGATTGACAAACCCATGATTGCCTATTTAGAGGCTTTGCACAGCCATTTTGTATCTTTATGGTGACAAAGCAGATGGAATGCAAAAATAACTTTTATTTGCCTTCCCAAAGAATGGCTCATTTGACCTTCATTTAGTTGGTTAATTATTTAGGAAAGTACGAAGACACACGAGCAGAAATAGCAGTGGCTATCGCTGCTATTTCAGGTGCTTTTAATATCTGTGCATTTTGAGCTGCAAGAAACTTTAATGTGTGTGTTGTGTGTTTTTTTTTTTTTTTTTTTTTTTTTGCGAAGGTCAGGTTTTTTGTTGTCAACATCAATGTGTAAAATGCATTACTTACCATTACCAGGAAAAGGTCTGTGAAAATCCGCCTGAAAGTGTGACTTAAATGGTGTTCCCACTTTGAACGATAAACTAGGAACCCCAGTTCCTCTAAGTATTGATGGCTGTTGGATGGACATTCATACCTCCACTTTCTACTTTTCTAACTTTAACTATTCAAATTGACCTCCCTTCCTTGAGATTAAAGTGGTGTTCACCAAAGTCATTCTCTTGCAATTCAGATTTAGGGTTTGGATATGATGCATACAGCTATATGTGTTGTGATGACTCCATGTGTTTTACTGCTGCTGAGTTTTAGTAGTACATAATAAATTGATCTGAATTGAATCTGAAATGAGGCATGGAGGACATTTTCAGTACACATCTCTTAACAGCCTCTTGAAGGAAGCAAGTCCAGGGTAGTTTCTAAAGTCTAGCATTTATCTGGAATTGCAAAATTTGTGACACCATGGCCCCTGTGAATTAGCCCTTAAAAGATAAGTTCACCTTTTCGGGAAGAATTTCACTTTTCATAATAAATAGAAGCGTTTTCCAATGCCATTTCTGGCCCCGCCATCCCAATGTGCTTTTCTCTCACTTACCACATCTGCAGGATATTTAGAATCTTGTCTGTATTTTTAAATGGATTTTCAGATTCCATCACTTCCTGTAGCTTGTATCGGGATTCACTTCCTGTTAGGCCATCTCCCAGAAGCCTTCACTTCCTTGTTGCATCACAGAAGAGGGACACACCTCCCTCATTAAATACTACCGTGCACCTACTTCCTATACAATCTGATTATATAATCTTTATTAGATCTCCCATCAGCTATGTGGTAGAAGGGCCTGTATGATTGGATACAATGATTGGATTGTTCAGGTGTGTCCTCTATTCCATAGTTCTAGTAAATCGAAAGGAAATTGTACAGAGATTGTACTATCAGATTGCATAGTGTATGGCCATCTTTATACACGCCCCTGATGCCGTCTGTACGACGAAACCGGTTGGGTAGAGCTGGATCACATGACATTGCGAAGTTCAGAGGTCGGCCATCTTGATGGTTGGAAACCTTCCCCTGTGGATTATTGATTTATACAAGCAAGGTTTTACCTTTCCTGTGGTGAGTAAGTTTGCTGGATTTTAATATTTTTTATTAAACGTGTTACAATATGAAGTGCTTTTTTATTTATGGTGGAATGTTACATCCATTGAGGGCCATATGAAGTAGAATCTGCACAAGGGTGCAAGAGTGCTGCTGTTTGGATTCCGTAACAAGTGCATTTAACCACTGTATGTAGTGGTCCGTCCACTCTGGATGGCAAGAGTCCGTGTGTGTGCATCTGTCAGAGGATCTCTCACAATATTTTCTATTTCTGACCACACACTTATCGGACTCTCTTTGTTGAATTTCCTGTCAAGGACTCTCAGTTTCTTGCGATTGTACCTTTTTGTATCTTTTTATCCTTATACATGTACATAGAAGGAAGTGAATGGAGACTCTCAGCTGGCAGGCCTCATTCACATCTCCATATAGTGAAAACTCACATTCCTGCATGCGTTTGTTTTGGGTGTTTTGGAGCGTTTTCACTTGTCGCACATAGAGCAGCTCATTCCCTTGAATGGACTGCCCTACGAACGTCAATCGCCCCAGAGAATCTCAAGCACTTTTTTGGAGCAGAGCATGGTGTGTTATCGCAGTTTTTGGTGTGTTTGCTGCACTTGGGGAGCCTTTAACATCTAATGACAACACAAGCACCATGCACATTTGCAGAATTTCTGAAAAGCATGGCGAAGCGTGCATTTTCTATTTGCCATGCTTTTGCAAACACGCAGATGTGAATAGAGCCTCATTGTTGTGTAAACGCACCTATTTCACTTTCAGGCCCCATTCACACCCAGAGTAGTGGAAGCGCATGTTTTTTGGCTTGTTTTTCCAGTGACACACATAGGGAAGTCTATTGATTTCAATGGGCTGTGCTACACCTGGCAAAGTAGCTCATGGGACATAATAGCACTTTTTTTTACTGCATTTGTCACCTGTTTTTATATGTGGCAAAATGTGTTTGCTTCTGTGTTTTGGTGTGCCGTTAACAATTAATGACACTGAAGGTGCAACTAGGTCATTTTAGGTGCATACATGTGGCCATACACTATACAATCTGATTGTACAATCTTTAGATTTAACAAAACTATGTACTAGGCGGACACCCCATAAATCCAATCACTCTGTATGCGATCAGGCAGGCTCTTGCACTACATCAGGGGTGTCCCATGGGCTGCATGTGGCCCCAGGAAATTTAGCATGCACCCTGAGCTCGCCTGAAGGGACACTGGGGAAAACAGGCAAATGCTCCCATGGAGGAATGCTGGGGGTGCTGTGAAAACGTAGTTGGGTGAAGGTGTGCTAATGAGGTCAGCTGGTAAACTCCTTCCTGTGTCTTATTGGCTAGTCTGTCTGTGTCTGTATACCAGGGAGTTTCTGAAGTGATCTGCGGAATACAGCAATGAATGAGGTAGGCCTTATTTTCAAAATCAAAGAAAACTTGTATTTTTGTGCAACAGAGGTACATTAATGGTATATTGGTACATAGGGGAGCTGGATTTTAGAAAAAAAGTCAACTTTGCCTTTAAGGCTAAGGCTCACAGAGCTAGTGGCTCAAAGGAGTGCAGTTCATTCTGCATTCCTGTAACCCATTTTCCTGGACGCCACTCAGCTGGTCTAGGCTGGGGAAAGATCCCGACTTTAGCCCTGGTTCACATTGGTACGATTTGACATGCGATTTGACGTGTCAAATCACATGTCAAATCGGCAGCAATGGCACCGTCCTATTTCTGTACTACTTTTTGTGATTTCGGGCTGCAATTTACATTGACATCTGCACAGATGTCTCTGAAATCGCGGCTGAAATAGGGACTGACATGCGGGAGTGAGATCGAGCGAGTTCAGCTGAACTCGCACGGCTTCATTCCCGCAGCTCAGTGTGAACCTGGGCTTATGGTCAGGATCCACCCACATGCCTGGATCAGCAGCTGGCTGAGCCTCTCAGCTGCGCCACTGGGAGACTGAGCCAGCTGCTCCCTCCCCTCTCCAGCCCAGCGGTCCAGTGAGGGGGAGAGCTGGGGATTGACAGTCATGTTCTAAAGAAAAACCCATTCTTTTTAAATTACAGTTATCACTTTTGGTTATCGCAATAACCAATCTTTATAAACCTTTTGTAATAGACATTACCCAAGCATCAAAGCAATCATGAGAGCACGTCTTATAGGACATATTTTTTTTTTTTTTTTTAATTATGGAGGTTATAATTCTGATCTAGAATGAGGTGAATAGTAATTTCTCAGTTTCTTGTAATGATTGCTTACAAATTCAGAAAGCGAATTTTCATTCAAGCTTGTCATTACAGAATCATTTAATTATTAAAATAATAAAATGACATATGCCTATTGAAAATGAACAAGCTACTCGCACTGAATATTTGTCAGTATATAGCATTAATGCACTTTCCAAAACTGGACTCTGATGTCAGTTTTTACTTGAAATGTTTTAGATTGTTCTCAAAACTGTTAAACTGTTTGTTTGTTTTTTTTTTTTGTCAGGCATCATTCATGTAGGTATTACATATGAGCTTTGAGGGCATGTTTTTGACCAGGGGCGGACCGTCCATTAAGGACGCACGGGCGCCGCCTCCCCTGTCCATCGCTGCCACCCCCCATATCCATGCGTCCGGCCCCTTTTCAGGACGCTGTGCGCATGAATTCCAATGCAGGGTAGGTGGTTTTTTGAAGCATTGATTAGAGCCAGAGGCTCTAATAGGCTCCAAAATAGGGTGGGCTTGGGGGGGGGGCCAAGAATGCGCTCAGAGCCCACCCAGGTGTGTGAGAATAGTGAATGAATATTCCCTTTTCTCACACTGAATCGCCTCACTGTGGAATCGCAGCCAGCTTCCAACACTAAACATGCCGGTTCTGGGACCCAAAGACCGTCAAATGACCAACCCAGGTGAGAATGCCACTGGATCCTTGGACAGGTAAGTGTCCTTTTTTTTTAAAAAAAAGTCGCCAGCTACAGTATTTGTAGTGCGTAAATAACTGCTTTAAGAACTACAATTGTGTAGCACTGGAGTAGTCTTTGAAGACTGTTGCAGTGTTTGATGTTAGTGGAATAAATGGTAAAAATACAGCTGGCTAATGCCATAGGCCACAGTTTATAGCTATCTGTAAGTATTAATACACCATTAAATAGACAGCTTGTTTGCCAGTTTAAAACCTTTTCATCTCAATTTGCAAATGGTCATACCAATTCTTATATAATCTTGTGAATATTTTATAGTAATTGGCATAACTGTCTAAAAAGTTTTCAAATTCTCAAGATATAAAATGTTCCCTAATAATGTTTTTCAGGTATCAGACTTTGAGGATGGATTAACCCACCATGAACAGTTTTCTTATACTTACTAGTTGGTATCCTGCATGATCCAGAGAAGCATTTGATATGATCTTTGGCACCTTAGTACAATCGGGATCTTAGTGTGAAGATGACTTCTGAAGAGAAAGGCATATCGCCAGCTCACAAAATATCAACTCCAACGCACAAAAGTGCCTCGTCTTCTTCCTCATCTCAGAGGGACAGTAGACAGGTAAGAAACATGAAACTATCCTCTTCTGGCTCAGTTTGATAAGCTTTATAAGTACAATTATTGGAAGTATTTATTTTTTTTGTTTTTAAATTCATTGGTGTCTTCTTGGGTCCTAATATACGGTCTCATGTTTAGGTCAACTCTACCCAAGAGTGAGATTTCAGTTTTGCATTCCTACCGTCATAGGTGTGCACAGCCTATTGCATTAGGATGTGCACCACGAAGCTCAAACACATTAGTGTGTGCATGTGTATATATACTGCCGGTGTCAGTAGGGCAGTAGATGGTGTCAGTAGTTTTCATAATTTAATTTTTAATTATTTTTTACAATTTTATTTCTTCAATTATTTTTTTTTATAATTGCTTTAGGATCGCCGTTAGGGGGCATTGGTGAAATATCAGGGGCCTAAACAGGGAGAAACTGCAGTACACAAGGTGATTAGGGTGTGCCCTGGCACACCCTGTGCGCACGCCTATGCCTGCTTTAAAGTTGGATCACATGCTTACTTTTCAGCTAAATCTCTTTGTAACATGTTAAGAGTAGGGAATATGTGTAATACTCCCACGCTACCTGTAGCCTATATCATGGATATTAGAGTAGCCAACTGACGTTATCATGTGTTCCACAATACAAATTGATGCAATATTAAAGCAGTTGTATACCCCCACATTTTGCCCTCAACATTTCTTCCGGGTTCGTGGCTCCGGCACTGTGAGTGGCTGGAGCCGCAATGACGTCACTATTCTTTCCGGCAAGGTCGGGCCTTCACAGCACATGCGCCACTGACGTGAGCGGCTGCATGCAAAGTGAATATCTCCTAAACCGCACAGGGTATACAACCCCTTTAAATAAGTGCTACACTGCCACTTTCCACTAAATTACTAATTTTGTAAGGACTAAAGTAAACATATAAAACCTAATAATTCTATCTGTACAACAGTGTCAAGATGTACACACATCTAAAATAAACTGTGAAAGACAAAAAAACTTCAAAATATTGTGCATTATGCTGGAAATTCTGTCTTCAAACACAACGTGCATATCGTATGTAATTTTTACTGAATGTACATGCATAAGTGTCAAATATATATAAATATATAAAACAAAACCATGTCCAATCCTTCCAAAACTGTAAGCCACAACTTGCAAAAATTCTCCTCCGTGATCACTGCATATCACTCATGTCCGCCATGGGAACAGTGTGTGCTAATATATGCCCACATCTCTGTTTATTGACAGGTTAGTTAACATGTGCCTTTTTAAGGGAATAAATCCTCCAGTTTTCCTCCACAGTTGTCATCCAGTGGGGGGCAGCACAACTCAAAACAGTCACCACCTTAATGCTTTCCATTTAAAACAATACATTTATTAAAATAAATAAAACGCTCATATTTATAGGTGCACAGAGTGGTGCACAGCATAAATTCACTTATGAATAATATCCCCTTGGACCTGCCTGTGATATGCTCTGCTCTGGCTTGTGTATCTGAACACTTCCTGATTAATGTGATAATGTCATCCGGCTCCATCCTATGCGTTTTATCATAAATTGCATGACTACCTTGGGGGCCCTGAGGAAGTCATGTGACTCACTGGAGCACTGGGCAGGAGAGATGGGCTGGGAGCAACTGGCTCAGGCTCTCAGCAGCACGCTGAGATGCTGAGCCAGCTGCCTGTAGGGTATCTTGGTGAATCCTGACATTAAATCACTTTTTAACAAGTGATTCGACCAGGGGTAGGCAACCTTTTGAGCACAGTGTGCCGAAAAATATTTTCGAAGAAATTGAGAGTGCTGATTTTCTAACAAAGAAATTTCAACTTCACACTTTCAATCACGAAAAGGATTTTTTTATAAAGTAAATTCTGTAAACTACTTGAGTAGTGAGAAATTAACATCCTTCACTCTCACACCTCAGATCAGCCCCAATTCATGCACCTTCACACCTAAGATACCTGTCCCCCCTGCACATCTGCCCCACCACTGTAACCCCCTGCACATCTGCCCCACCACTGTAACCCCCTGCACATCTGCCCCACCAATGTTCCTGCTTTCTCATCTGCCCCACCACTACCTCCCTGCACATCTGCTCCACCGCCGTACCCCCATGCTCTTCTGTCTCACCGCTAAACCCATCTGCTCATCTGCCCCACCACTGTAACCCCCTTTCTCATCTGCCCCACCACCGTAACCCCCTGCTCATGTGTTCCACCGATAAACCTCCTTTCTCCTCTGTACCCCCCTGCCCCACCGCTGTAGCCCCCTTTCTCCTCTGTACCACCAATGTACCTCCTTTCTCCTCTGTACCGCCAATGTACCTCCTTTCTCCTCTGTACCGCCAATGTACCTCCTTTCTCCTCTGTACCGCCAATGTACCTCCTTTCTCCTCTGTACCGCCAATGTACCTCCTTTCTCCTCTGCACCGCCAATGTACCTCCTTTCTCCTCTGCCCCGCCATGGTACCCCCTGCTCATCTGCCCCACCTCTGTAACCCCCTGTTCATCTTTCCCACCAATGCACCTCCTTTCACATATACCCCCCTGCTGTACCCCCCTGCTCTACTGCCCCATCACTGAACCCCCTTCTCATCTGGCCCAACACTCAACCCCCCCTGCTTTTCTGTCCCACCCTGAACCCTATTCTCATCCCTCCCACCACTGTACCCCCTTGGTCTTCTGTCCCACCACTGTAACCCCCCTGCTCATCTGCCCCATCAATGTACCCCTTTTCTCATCTGCCCCACCACTGTACCTCCCTGCACATCTGCTCCACCACCATATCCCCATGCACTTCTGTCCTACTACTGAATTACCTTGTCATCTGTCCTAACACTGAACTCATCTGCCCCACCACTGTAACCTGCTTTCTCATCTGCCCCACCAATGTACCTCCTGCACATCTGTCTCACCTCTGTACCCCCCTGCTCTCCTGCCCCACCACTGTAACCCCCTGCTCATCTGCCCCACTGCTCTACCCCCCTGATTTCTGTCCCACCACTGAACCCCCTTGCTCATCAATTCCTCCACTCTACCTCCCTGTACATCTGCCCCACTGCTCTACCCTCCTGCTCTTCTGTTCCACCTCTGAACCCCTCCTGCTCATTTTCCCCACCGCTGTACCCTCCTGCTCATCTGCTACACCACTAAACCCTCTTCTCATCAATAGTATGCTTGATATGCAGAATGGTGAAAGGAAGCAGAGATGACGCATCTACCTGTCCTGGCACACTCATCCTGCTGATCCAACTCTTGCATCCAGCCCACGTGCTTGTATGTAATGTCACGTCAAAGCATCTGAAATGGATGCACAGTGATGAGCTCAGGTCAGGGGTATTTTCTGAAAGCAGTGGGCCTGTGTGCAGGATCATAAGTTGGGCCCCCGCAGCTGAGCAGAAGTGGTTGGGTGTGATTTTCATTGCGCTGAATACTGGCTGTGGCTTAAAGGGAGACAAAGTGCAGGGGAACAGTAATAAGTTACGCAAAGGTTCAGGAATCATTTCAGCAGCAAAGTTCCCAGAAGCTCAACAGTAATTCCAAAAACTGTCACCTGATTGTGGTTTTCTCAATCAGTGAAATCCCTTCTTTCTGAGATTTGTAGTGGCAACCAAGTGAGTCATCTTCCTCCAGGTGGTTGGCGGAGCTAGGACTGTGATTGGCTTTAGCAGTGGCCAATGACAGTCGTCGTCCTCCTGGAAACGGGGACCACCCCCCCCTAGCAGAACTGCACTGAATCTCTTCCCCATCACAAAAGTTGATGATCGCAGCTACAACAAAGTTAGAGAACCAAACAATGTTTCTCATCTTTTACAATGTGTGGGTGCACAGTGCCTCCCCCTCAGTGCACGGGCGGCGTGGGGAATTCTGAAATTGGAATGCATTAGTGTCTCACTGACACTTCCCTGCGCTGCTCTGCTGATTGGGAGGGAGTCGAGTGCCGGCAAAAGAGGCTTTGTATGCTGCTTGTGGCACCTGTGCTGGGGGTTGCCTACCCCTGGATTAGACCAAACAGCTTTTTTTACATTTTTAATATGGTTGAAATTAAAGAAGCACAATCATTAAACAAAACATAACAAAGGAACATAATAAAATGGTTAGGTTCAAAGGTTTGCATACCCTTACTACTTAATATCATTTAGGATAAATGACCGCTTGCATGTTTTGTAATTGATAGGAATCGGACCCTTTATTTCATCATGGTAAAGTTGCCCCATTCTTATTGGAAAACATATCCAGGCTGTGTGAATTACTGGAGTGTCCCACCATAAACTGCATATTTGAGATCTCTTTAAAGTGGCTTAGTGATGAGGTCCGGAGATTGCGATGCCCACTCCAGAACCTTCATTATTTTCTACTGCAGTCACTGAAGGGTTGACTTGGCCTTATGTTTTCAATCCTTGTCATGATGGAAGTTCCAAGTATGCCCCAAACAGTTTCCAGGCAGATGAATGCATTAATTTCTGATAATCTACTACATTCATCTTGCCATCAAAATTTAAAAAATATTGACTGTGCCATTATACATCACACATTGGTTTTAAAGGGATGAGGTGGAAACCCTAACACATATTCATTACACAGGTTCTGAGGCTAATTTCTTGCAGATGAGTTTAATTACAACCTTAATCGGCCACAGAACCTGTGTAATGTGTTGGGTTTTAAAGGGATGAGGTGGCAGCCCGACTCTCACACCTCCAGAACAGCAGAGATCCACCTCCATGCTTAACAGTAGGGATAGTGTGCTTCATTTCATAGACCTCGTTGACTCTCCAAACAGCAGTTTTGATCTCATCACTCCAAATGATTTTGTTCCAGAAGTTTTGAGACTTCTCTAGGAGCTGTTTGGCTTATTGAAATGGGGCTGTTTTGTGGTGTTGAAGCAGCAAAAATAGTTAACATCTTACAAATTCTGCCAGGGGGTATATAAACTTAGAAACACAACTTTAATTCATTAGAAAAGTTATCACTTTTAGATGCTATTCAGAAGAGCTGTCACCAGGGGTGGACTGACTATTCGGGCATTGCCCGAGGGCCCCATGCCACTAAGGGGCCACATCAGGGTTGCCAGCCTCAATAAAACCAGGGACAGTATGTAAAAATCTGTTTTTTTTTTAAATCCCAAGATTATAGCTGCCCCGCCTCTCCAGTACCTTTTCAGTGTGTGTATGTGTCTTCTGTGTGTGTGTGTGTATATACTGTGTGTGTATATTGTGTGTGTGTGTGTGTGTGTGTATATATATTCTGTGTGGCCCCATAATCTCCTATTTCCCTGGGGCCCCATAATCTTCTCCTATTGCCCTGGGGCCCCATAATCTTCTCCTATTGCCCTGGGGCCCCATAATCTTCTCCTATTGCCCTGGGGCCCCATAATCTTCTCCTATTGCCCTGGGGCCCCATAATCTTCTCAGTCCGCCCCTGATCATCAGTGCCCCGATTACAATAGTGCACAAAAGTGTCACAAAGCAGTGCCCACCAATGCCAGCTATCAGTGCCCACCACTGCCCACAAGTGCCACCAATCAGTGCCCATTAACGATGCCAGTCAGTGCTGGCAATCAGTGCCACCTATCAGTGCTGCCCATCAATGCCCATCAGTGCCACCTAAACAGTGCCCATTAGTACCACATACCAGTGCCACCTATCAGTGCCCATAAGTGCGGCATATTGGTGCCTCCTCATCAGTGTCACCTCATCAGTTCCCATAAGTGCTGCCTCATCAGTGCACATAAGTACCACCTCATCCATGCCCACCAGTTCAGCCTATCAGTGCTGCCTCATTAGCGTACATCAGTGAAGGCGAAAAATTACTTGGTTACAAAATTTACTGACAGGGAAAAAAGTAAAAAAACTTTTTTTTTTTTTCCAAAATTTTTGGTCTTTTATTTTTTACAAAAAAAAAACCCAGCAGTGATTAAATACCACCAAAAGCTCTATTTGTGTAAAGAAAACGATAAAAAAAAGTGGGTACAGTGTAGCACGATCAATTGTCATTCACAGTGCGACAGTGCTAAAAGCGGAAAAATGGCTTGTGCTGGAAGGGGGTGTAAGTGCCCTGGTAGGCAAGTGGTTAAACACTACAGCTGTGTCAAAAACTCCACTTAGTTTGTGCAAGCAAAGCATACCTTTTAACCTTCTTCCTTTTTTTTTGTGCTGTCAATGTAAGTCATACATCGGCACCTGTGTGGGGTTTTATGCACACTCCTCACTTCTGTAACAGCTAGGAATGCATATACCTTTCACAAGCCAATTGTCGGCTTTCAGGGTGGAAGCGAATCCGGCTGTCGTATTGACCCCTGGAAGTGAGGGTTCCCCACTTATGTGATCTACCATCCATACTTCCCGTGATTTCCGATTTCATTCCCCCCCCCCCCCCCCTGAAGAATTTTGAGCCACCCACATAAAATTTTTTTATTCATTAAAGAGTTATACAGTAATGCACTAGGCCCTTCTTATGTATGTTCTTAGCCCTGGTTTTCCCTGAATTGAAGAGGCAGCAAGGCTTCAGTGCACACATTGGTCGTTTAAGTTGGTGGAAATCTACAGTGGTCCATTTTGGGTTGTTCAAGGTTAAAGATCTGTCTATTTGGGCTCCGTGAATATTGGACTGCCAGGAAGATTGTCACACCTGTAGTGCAGACTTTTTTTGCCTCCCACGTACATGTTCATGCCTACTTGAATATGTACACTTCTGGGACGCCTATGTACAAAAGTGCAGATTGCGCTACATGTTGCATATCGACGGGCAACCTGGCATGAGAGCCATAATTATAGGGTCTTTATTCATAGTTAACCCAAAATGGATGATGTGTAAGAGCTTTTAAAGTAGAAGAATTTGGGTTCCAAAGTTTGTAGCCGTTTCACAGTCAAGTACAATTTTGGGGCCTGGTATGTCGGATATCTGTTTACCGCTTATAACCTCATCTTTTATATTTATTATTTATATTTGTTTATAATATTTATATTTATAATTGGGTAGTATATTGTGTTTTTTTTTTTGTTTTTTTGTTTTTTGCACTAAAATTAAGCTTACTGTATTTTTCACTGAAAGTTTGCATTTTATAAGCCGTTGCGCTATGATTCAACTTAAAAGAACTGATCTATCACCGTTTTGTTCTCCAGGGCTTTTGATTTCATAAAATATATACTGTTTGAAGTATTAAAGTGATGCTAAAGGCTGAAGGTTTTTTTTACCTTCGTACATTCTATGCACAAAGGCAAAAAACCTTCAGTATGCACCACCACTTACCCGAGCTCGATCGCGATCCAACAATGTGCATGAGAGTTGCTTTTCCGGGTCTCTGCCTCCTAATTGGCTGAGAGACAACAGTCATTGACTCCCGCTGCTGTCAATCACAGCTCACAGCCAGAAATTACACACAGAGCAGGGCTTGGGAGAAATCACACACGCGTGCATGAAGAAGAGGGGTCAGGAGAGCCCCCTGGGGACCCAAGAAGAGGATCAGAGTTGCTCTGTTCAAAATAATTGCATAAAGCAGGTAAGTATAACATATTTGTTTTTAAAAAATAAAAAAATACCTTTTAATATCACTTTAATCAATCAGGCCTAAAGTGTGTGCAAAAATGGCTCTGGCAGCTAAGTCGGGTTCCTATAACCTGAGATTTCTCGTTCCAGGTGGGCACGACTGAATTATTGGTAACCAATCATGTTTGATTTGTCTAGATGTGGACATTAATCCCATGCCTGATTTGTTGGATATAAATCTGCACACACGGCTACACTTTTTTTTGCTGCACTTTATTCAAACTCTAACATGTATGTGATGTGTCTGAAATAAAGAATTAAAAAAAAAACTGCAAGGTTTATAGGAAGAGTGTCTTCAAAACTGTGTAAAGCCCAGAAATAGCTGCAGCTTGGTGAAAGATTATACTTCTTCACCTAAAAAAATAGAACTGCTTGAATCATTTGGTCACAGCCTAATGGACAGGGTGTGGGATGGAAAGGGGGAGAATGTAAAAGTAAATAGCTCAATGAGAAATTAAAGCTGACATGTATGGACTGAACAGCAGCTTCGGTACTAGCTGTGGTAAATACGGCTAAACGCCGTCCTCGTAGAACGCCGCCTTCTATTTAGGGGGTGTGCGGTCTTAACATTAGTAGCTGATAGAAATTGGATGCTAAAAAATGAATTGCTATAAAGAGACCGTTTTGAGCTCCGTAATTCAATCAGTAGATTGCATCCTGAAAGCCATTGCCTACAAGGCAATTTATAAACTGTGATTGGGCCATTATATCCGCTATCAATTTCACAAGCCGAATGGTATTTTTACTTTAGGTTTTTGTGGTAGCTATTGCCTGTGATACAATGAACAGATATTTCTTATTCATCAGTTCTGTACAAAGTTGGAAAAATCTAATTTTATAAAGAAATAAAAACTTTAACTGCATATCAGATTCAGGCACGAGTATCAATTTTATATAATTTGCTTAAAACATAAAAGCCAGGCAAACATAACATTTTTAAGCAAGGGAAAAAGCGAGTCAAAAGATGAGCAGCATGTTATTATTATTTTTTTATGTTATGCTATGTGATTTAGAACAGATAACAAATATAAGTAGCTGTTATCTCAATTTAGCCGCAAAAGCTCCACTTTAAGGGTATATTTCTTTAGAGTGCCTACAGTTAGAGAATTTCTTTACTGCTTGTTACGTATATGTGTAAAGTTTGCATGTCCACAGGTTCACTTTAACCACTTCAGCTCCGGAAGGTTTTACCCACTTCCTGTGCAGGCCATTTTTTGCGATATGGCACTGCGTTGCTTTAACTGACAATTGCGCGACGCTGTACCCAAATAAAATTGATGTCCTTTTTTTTTCCCCCCACAAATAGAGCCTTCTTTTGGTGGTATTTGATCACCTCTGCGTTTTTATTTTTTGCACTATAAACCAAAAAAAATCCAGTCAATTTTGAATAAAAACAATATTTTTTAGTTTCTGCCATAAAACATTCCCAATAATAAAATGTAAAAAAAAATCTAATTTCTTCATTTGTTTAAGCCAATATGTATTCTGCTACATATTTTTGGTAAAAAAATCCCAATAAGCGTATATTGGTTTGTGTAAAAGTTATAGCGTCTACAAACTATGGGATAGATTTAGGGACTTTTTATTTATTTTTATTGTTCTTAATAGTAATGGTGGTGATCAGCGATTTTTAGCGGGGCTGTCACATTGCGGCGAACAAATTGGACACTAAAGGACACTTTTTGGGGACCAGGGACAGTGCTCAGTGCCCAAAAAAAAATAAAATGCACTGTCACACTATAAATGACAAAAGCAGGGAAGGGGTTAACATCAGGGGCGATCAAAGGGTTAGGCCCCTTTCACACTGGGGTGGTTTGCAGGCGTTATTGCGCTAAAAATACCGCCTGCAAACCGCCCCTAAACAGCCTCCGCTGTTTGTTCAGTGTGAAAGCCCAAGGGCTTTCACACTGAAGCGGTGCGCTGGCAGGACGGTAAAAAAAGTCCTGCGAACCGCATCTTTGGAGCGATGAAGGAGCGGTGTGTTCACCGCTTCTGCCCATTGAAATCAATAAGACAGCGCGGCTATACCGCGGTAATACCGCGGCTATAGCCACGCTGTACGAGCGGGTTTAACCCTTTTTCGGCCGCTAGCGGCCGAATACAGCCGCAAAAACGACGGTAAAACAGCGCTAAAAATAGCGCTGTTTTACCGCCGACGCCCCCACCGCCCCAGTGTGAAAGGGGCCTTAAGTGTGTGCCTGGGAGGTGCTTTCCAACTGTGTGGGGGACGGATAAACTGGAGGAAAAGAGATCATGTTTCAACTAACCCGTGGCCGGAAGTGGTTACTGCTAGGCTTAAAGTGATTGTAAATGATCACCTTGTAAAACAACCCATTCAGTTTAAAATTGAAATGAAACACAAAACATTTTGTGTATAGATATAAATAAAAATACCTTTTTTTTTTTTTTTTTCCCCCTTTTTTTATAAGTGATCACATTCCCTCTATTCTCAGCTGCATTAGAGCTAGGGGAGGAGAAACAGCAGATGTAGATATAGAGTTCGAACTAGGGATTATAACGATTCCCAACATATGATAACAAACAATTTTATTTTATATTCTAAAATAATGTTTTATTACATAAAAACAGCAAACAGAACAGTTCATAGGTACATAAAATACAGAGTATTTCAAGTAATACTGGCCAAGGTATCCATGTGTCAATGTCAATTACTGCTAGCGATCCCTACATGTTTCGCCAAGCATTGGCTTCTTCAGTGGAGTATGTAATTGCCAGTATACGATAGTGGCTCTAATAACAATAAATGCAGAGAGACAGCCAATTGCCATTTAACACAGCAAATTATCACACAATATACATAACCACAACAACACAATCAATAATACATTGATCGCGCGGCATGGCTTATAACCTGTCCTCTCAATGGTCCACAACCCCACCTACCTCCAGGTATCTCCCCGCTGGGTGTGGCGCGCAACCGGGCCATCCAAGGGCAATGACTGGGGCACCGTAAAGAGGATGGCTGCAGGGAGCATACAGGGAACCAAGCTAAAGGCAAAATCAAATAAGAAAAGAAAGAGGGGCAGTGAATTCATGATGGTGGACATAACTTTGTTCATTCAAGTGGGCTAACATAGCCTCAATACTTACAAACACTCTGTAGAAGGAAGGGAAAAAATACAGGCAAAAACTTTTTTTTTTCATATTTATTACTTGAAATACTCTATTTTATGCACCTATGAACTGTTCTGTTTGCTGCTTTTATGTAATAAAACGTAATTTTATATTCTAAATAAAAGTGTTTGTTATCATATGTTGGGCACCGTTATAATCCCTAGTTCGAACTCTATATCGCCATCTTATTAAATCAGGGATGACGTGCCAGGTCTATTGAGGTCACTCAATCCACACCCTACCACGATCAGTACACTGATCTTCCCAGTAAAAGGCTGTGCAGGGGTGTGTCAGGACAAGTTTGATCATTGGAGGAGAGCAGGCGGAGTTCCCAGCATAGCTAGAGACCTGACCACAGTGTGATTTCCATAGTATGGTCAGTTTTTTAATAGGAAAGCAGAGGGACTGTCAGGATCACCAGGGATTTCACACAAAGGAAGCAATACAAAGAACAGGATACTTTTTCATCTAAGTACAACAGGCACATATCAGTAATGTTAAAAGATAGATTTCTCCAGAAGGATTATTCTTTGGATATGATGGATCAGGAATTGAATTTGGTAGCGGATTTAGATCAACAAACCCTTTTAATTCCCAAAACAAACGATAAAGTCAATAATTCTTATGGGCATTTTTCACAACATTTTTCAGTCAATATCCTTGGATTATGAATCTTTATAGAAAGCATCGGCGAGTTTTAAGAGGATAGGTTTTTGGGACCAGCCCTTCCGGAACATCCTAAAGTGAATTTTTATAAAATCAGACTTTGAGGGATCTAGCCTTGAATGTTATAGATAAACCTGTGGAACCTGAAATGTTTTCCAATCTGAATGGTTTGGTTTCTTTCCATGCAGAAGACAATAGTGGCCTCATCATTTATTTTCGGCTCCACTAACAATATAAACTTCAGGACTTCATCACCTGCCATACCAAAGGAATCGTTTACCTATTAAAATGTACATATCAGGAATATGAAATGTTGGGTTTACATATTCTTTAGGGTGGAACGATAGTTACATTTAAAAATCTTATAGGCAGGCAGGATTATTTTATTGCACAAAAGACACTGCATGTCTTTCTGCTATAAATAATCTATTTGCATGATTGCAGCTAGGGCTGCAACTAACGATTATTTTCATAATCGATTAGTTGGCCGATTTATTGTTTCGATTAATCTAATAATCGGTTAATAACCTTAAAAAAAAAAAAAAAAGAAGAAAAAGTGTGGCGTATAATTTAGTTAATATGTAAAGTTTTAAAAAAACTATATGGTTAGGGAGCAAAATATCTAATCCACTCTGAGAATAACAGACAGAAGAGATATACTGTATATACTATTAGAGGAGATATACTGTATAAACTGTTAGAGAAGAGATATACTGTACATACTAATAAAGCGTGAATCTGATAAATATTATCAGACTCAGAGATCAAATGTCTTCCTTAAAAAAAAAATTTCATTTTAAGAACGTTCGTTCGATTTTCTAATCGTTAGTGGGGGTCAAGTCGACGTTCAATTTCAACCACAGTGACAGGAAAATTTGGAAATAGAAAACTTCTTGGTCAAAGGAATTTTCAGACGGTGTATATGGTTTTCATTCAGAAATTACATTCATTTTAAAAACAGAATGTTAAAAACAAGTGAAAATTTCAAACAACATTCTTTCATTCAGCGAATATACAAAGATTTTTCCTCTGAATATACTCGTCTGAAAATTGATCCGTGTGGCCACAATATGGCTCGCTACACACCTAGGCAGTTTGCTTTCGATCTGTGTCTGCAGTGCTTTTTGCTGTGCGTTTTGATTTTTGCCCCTGTGATTTTGTGGCTATTTGCGCTTTTGCATTTTTTTTTTGGCCAATTTGTTGTTGGGCAGATTAAAAAACACAAATTGCTGCAAAAACGCATTAAATGCTTTACTGCAGCTTCTCCATTGAAGTATATTGAACCAAAAAAGCACCGTTTTTGTGTTTTAAAAAAAAAAAAAAGTCCCTGACCCTTTCCAAATACGCAGTGGCTGAAAAAAGCATAGATGTGAACGTGTCCAATGGGAAACCATGTTAATGAACTGCAGTGCGCTTCTGCAAAAAAGCACCAAAAAACAGATGTGAACCAGGTCTAAGACGTTTAGTAACATAATGGGGTTAAAAAAACTAAAATTGGCCCTTTATAGTACAAAAAAAAAGCAGATAATCACTACTGTAAGGGGTTAATTTTTTTACTGTAGAACTGTGAAAGTAACATCTACAGTAGCGATTATTTGCTCTTTTTGTACTATAAAGGGCTTGTTTTAGTTTTTTCTAACCCCATTATGTTACTGGCCGATTAATCGATTATGAAAATAGTAATCGATTAATTTCATAATCGGTTAGTTGTTTCAGCCCTAATTGCAGCATTAAGTTTACATTTCTGGCAAAGTACAATGTATCAGCCAATTAAGACTGCCAAAGGACAGCTCCCAGAAGATGTCAGGGAGAAGATGCCAGTGTTGGCAAGGGGCCTAGCGGACAATGGACCCTTGCAGAGGAGGTATCTGTAGCTTTAGTTACGCTTTAAGTGAACCTGACTTTGCCCATAGTTAAAGAGTAACTCCACTTTCGTTGGGAAAAAAAAGAGCAAATAACGAAAAAATATAGCGCATATAATTGTGACACTAATCCTATTGTAATTGAATGTTCTTAAAACGTACCTTTCCTTTTCAGTCTGCAGTCGCTGTTATTTTCTGAGAATGCATTGCAATGTGGCTACATGGAGTTGTTCTGTACACAGTCTGTACTGACCATTCCCCAGAAATATCATTTCCTGCTTGTGTGATTGGCTCACCAATTTTCCCAGAAATCTGCACTAAGATACAATTCAGATTTCAGGCATCCCCTGCAACAAACATGTCATTTTTGGAGAGATACTTTCAATAGGAGCATGTCTAAAGGGATGCAGGCCCAGAAGCTTTCCTCATTAGAGGCCTGCAGCTGCACACCTGACAGTTAATTATGAAACCACTCCCATTAGACCCACTCAATACAGAGGTACAGACAAACACACATGGATTACTTCAGAATAACAAAAGGTAGGAATCTGCAACAAACATTGTTTATAATCCTTGCAATGTACATAGATCACCCAGAGGGGAATGTTTTTTTCTCAACAGAAGTGGCGTTAGGCTTTAACCACTTCAGCCTCGGAAGGATTTACCCCCTTCCTGACCAGAGCACTTTTTGTGATATGGCACTGCGTCGCTTTAATTGACAATTGCACGGTCGTGCGACATTGCAATCAAAGTTGACGTCCTTTTTTTACCACAAATGGAGCTTTCTTTTAGTGGTACTTGATCACCTCTGCGGTTTTTATTTTTTGCGCTATAAACAAAAAAAGCGTCAATTTTGAAAAAAAAAGCAATATATTTTACTTTTTATATATATAAAACACAAAGCGCTGTGATGCTAAATAGCTGATAATTACACATAAAACCAAGTGAGGCTGCTATCAAAAGAGAGTGTTTTCAGAGTCACTTAAAAAGAATAAATAATGATATTTGAAGCGCTTCACAATGTGCATGAAAATGAATATATAAGAATAAATATAAATAGTCAAATAAATCCAGCGGTGAGTAAAAATTCCTATAAAATCCAGCAATCAAAATAGTGTAAAATTATAAAAAATTAGTGACACCAAATGTGTAAAAAATTCACATAAAAAATCCACATAAAAATAAATATATAGGGATGTATTCAGAAGGTTCAATTATACAGGTGTAGAATCCTGATTGGTATAGAGCTTTTGATCACTAGCAAAGCTGTTTAAAAACGCTTAATTAAGGTGCTCATTAATAGTACCAATGTGTTTTTTGCTTCTATTCACAACCAATATGAGAATCAAACAGGCAGATAAGAGAAAAAAACAAATCATTGTGCAATAGTTAGGATACCAAGGTACACAGGCAAACTTCAATCCACTCACGTGTGCCTTATAATGATAAGGCATATGCAGGTTTTACTATAGCAGTCAGCCGCCTTAGACAGGAGCAGATTCTGAATCTGCTCCTGTCTAAGGCGGCTGACTGCTATAGTAAAACCTGCATATGCCTTATCATTATAAGGCACACGTGAGTGGATTGAAGTTTGCCTGTGTACCTTGGTATCCTAACTATTGCACAATGATTTGTTTTTTTCTCTTATCTGCCTGTTTATGATTCTCACATTGGTTGTGAATAGAAGCAAAAAACACATTGGTACTATTAATGAGCACCTTAATTAAGCGTTTTTAAACAGCTTTGCTAGTGATCAAAAGCTCTATACCAATCAGGATTCTACACCTGTATAATTGAACCTTCTGAATACATCCCTATATATTTATTTTTATGTGGATTTTTTTATGTGAATTTTTTACACATTTGGTGTCACTAATTTTTTATAATTTTACACTATTTTGATTGCTGGATTTTATAGGAATTTTTACTCACCGCTGGATTTATTTGACTATTTATATTTATTCTTATATATTCATTTTCATGCACATTGTGAAGCGCTTCAAATATCATTATTTATATATTTTACTTTTTACTCTAATAAATATCCCCCAAAAATATATAAAAAAAACTAATTTCTTAGTTTAGGGCGATATGTATTCTTCTTCTACATATTTTTGGTAAAAAAATCGCAATAAGCGTATATTGATTGGTTTGCGCAAAAGTGTCTACAAAATAGGGGATAGATTTTTGGCATTTTTATTAATTTTTTTTTTTAGTAATGCTGGCGATCTGCGATTTTTATTGTGACTGTGACATTATGGTGGACAAATCTGACACTTTTGACACTATTTTGGGACCATTGTCATTTATACAGCGATCAGTGCTATAAAAAATGCACTGATTACTGTGTAACTGACACTGGCAGGGAAGGGGTTAAACACTAGGAGGCGATCAAGGGGTTAACTGTGTCCTAGGGAGTGATTCTAACTGGGGGGGATTGCCTCACTAGAACATGACAGAGATCACTGCTCCCGATGACGGGAAACAGTAGATCTGTCATGTTGCTAGGCAGAACAGGGAAATGCCTTTACTTAGGCATCTCCCCATTCTGCTGCTCTGTGACACGATCGCGGACATCGAGTCCACAGGAGTACACGGTAGGCTCGCGCGCCCACAATGCCGCGATTTAATAGGGACGTTCCTGTACGCCCATTTGCCAAGTCGTGCCATTATGCCAATGTATATCGTCGTGCGTTGGTCAACATGTGGTTAAAGGGTATAGCCACTTTCATGGTAACAAAAATGAATATAGCATATATAATTACTTTACAAGCCATATTGTAATTGAATGTTATTAAAAATTACCTTTCCTTTTCAATCTGCAGCTCTGAAATTTTCTCTAAAATGCAATGCAATTTGGCAACCTGGAGGCGTTCTGCACACAGATTGTATAGGAAACACCCCCCAGAAATGTCATTATTGGTTAGTGTGGTTGGCTCACTGATTTTCCCAGAAGTTACAAGTCAGATTTTGGGCATTTTCTGTGATATTCTCCCAAAGAGAGATCACATCTAAATGGGTGCAGACCCTGCCACATTCCTTGCTAGAACTCTGCAAGTAACAGCAGCTGATTGATTGTCTGTGTCCATTTGCAAAGTGAATGTGAGTGATTTTATAATTATCAAAGAGCCTTTCTTTCAAACTATCAAGGTAGGAATCGGCAACATAGGTTTTTTTTTTTTTTTTTTTTTTAATACTTGCAATGTACATAAATCACCCAGAGGGTAAGTGGAGTTACTCTTTTTAAAGTAAGAAACCAAAAGAAGCCACTGCCTACCTTTCTTGAACTTTCCCATGGCCCCTGTTTACTGCCAGACCACCTGAGAAATGCTTCTGTATATGGAGAGGAGTATGCGACTCTCCCTGCTTCCCCACAATGCAGTTCTCTCTGCCTGCCTTAGAACTTTTACATAGTCTAAAGCAGGGATATGCAATTAGCGGACCTCCAGCTGTTGCAGAACTACAAATCCCATGAGGCATAGCAAGACTCTGACAGCCACAAGCACGACACCCAGAGGCAGAGGCATGATGGCACTTGTAGTTTTGCAACAGCTGGAGGTCCGCTAATTGCATATCCCTGGTCTAAAGGAAGCATGCACAGGCCCCAGGCACATTTCAACTTAAAAAATAATAAAAAAAAACAAAGCTTAGAAAATTTAAACTTGCACAAGAATGTTGGAAAGGCTAATAGTGACTGTTTTGCTTAGTGGTTGTAAAGGCTGAAGGTTTCTTTTACCATAATGCATTCATGAAATCCACCATTGTCAGTGCCCCCAAATACTTACCTAAGCCCGATCTCGATACAGCGGCTGTGCCTAAGACCAGTGGCTCTGCTCTCTCTCTCCTTCCTCGCTTGACTCTTCCTCAATGAGAGCAGCGGGAGCCATTGGCTCCTGTTGCTGTCAATAAAATTTAGTGACTAGAGGGCAGGGGTGAGATGCACTGCCTGTGTGTCAATGGACTGAGATCTTGGGGGGGTTGGTTAGTTTAGTAATAGATGCCTTTTTAGTGAGCCCACTCCAGTCCAAACTGTCATTTTTGGGGCTTGCCAGCCCACTTTTTTTTAAAATGAATAGAAAAGTTAAACACATCCGTTGCCCATGCAGGGTATTTCAGTTTCACACAGTAAAACTGATAACACAAATAAGCCACCTAGCTCTGTTTCCAGCAGCACCACTGCTTTTGCCTCAGGTCTCTCAGACCGTCTCCCCAGCTTCTCCTGACTCCCTCAGCCTGTAGTCACAGTCCCAAGCTGTGCAGGCCCACTCCTGGCCTCTTAGGAGTTCCACTGACACCCCAAACTCTCTCACTCCCCTAAAACATTCAAATTCCCTCAGTCCCCTGGACTCACCTAGTTGCCCTGGCTTTCTATCTGTCTCCCAAACTCTTAGCCGCCTCAACTCTGTCTGATGGACATAGAATAATCCCCCCAACATTCCACTCTTGAGTAGAGCACCACTTTCTCCTGACAAGAACACGCACCTGTTTCCAAGTGGGAGCTTTTCTCTTACCGGTATCCCTGAGCTATGGTCAGGCCCTTGCTTATGAGTTTGCACACTCATACAACCTGCAGGTCTCCAGTAAGACCTGGACACAGGATTTGAGACCTCTTCCCACCAAAACCTCCTCAAAGTCTCCAAGCTCCACACTCTGATCTGGAAGTACAAAACCCAGAGAAAGCTATAAAAACTGCTTTATTATGCTCATAATCAGTGGCGTCTGGTGCTAAACATTTGGGGGGGGGGGGGGGTGCACCCCCCCCCCCAGGTTCACTCTCACCACCTCACGGTCCCCCGCACTCGCCCTCCCACAGCAAGATCCCCTGCGGCTTCCTCTGCTTCTCCTCTCGGCCAACTCGATGCACCTCCTGTCCTGATTGGCTGGGAGGAGAAGCCAGAAGACAATAGCGAATATTGATTCGCTATTGTCACAAGTGGCTGGGTTTGGTTTGCAGTGCTCTACGCCCCGAGCCCAACCTTTTTCAAGCCAATTAGAGCCTCGGGCTCTAATCATGTGCTTGGAAAAGAAGAAAAAACTCATACAAACTTATGAGTCCGGTGCCCTGCATGCATCCCTTCATGCAAACTAGGGGGGTGGCACCCCTAATGGACCGGCCGCTCCTGCTCATAATATATATTCAGAAGCCCTGCACTCAGCACTAGTGTGAACCTGGTGTTGTGGCAGGGTCTAGCGCTGTCAAAAAAATAAACATTATAGAGAAATATATGTAATAGCACAGGTTTGTAATGGAAATTTTATTTAGCAATCAGTTTATTTGCCCATGCAGCGAATATTACTTTTAAGCGGGGAAAAAGTGTTTCCATCTAATTTTGATGTAAATGAAGGCGAAAGCTAAGAGTAATGCTTACCTCATGGAAGGTTACAGATCAATGGAAGTGCTGAGATCACATAATTTACTCTGCAAAACTGTTCAATGTGGAGAGGTTTACTCAGCAGTAAAGCCTTGGAAGACGAGTACAGGTTTGCTATGCTAGCATCCGTTATTATATCAATGCTGTTAATATGCAGCATTGTCATGTCACAGAAAAGCCTCTAGTGCAAAGATCAGTGCATAGAAACCACTGCAGGCTAGTGGTCTTTGTTTTGGTAATAATCTGAAGGCCAGTACTTGATTAAGCTCATAAATGCCCTTTGCTCTAGGTTTTGCATTATAGCTGGTCACTAAGCGGAAATAAGAGTAATCAGTGCAGTCATGGATTTGTTAAAAAATCATTTAATGTATTGCATATGCAGTTCACAAATCTGTGTTATTAACCCTGTGTAATCCCCTGCTCAGCAACACTCAGACTGGGAGAAGGAGCGCTAGCACCCTGAGACAGTCCGGTTCTGCTGCAGTACACCTTTGCTCCTTTATTGTTCAGACAGTGGGCTGAGAGAGAGGCAGAACGGCGGTCTGCCTATGTAAACAAGGCAGATTGACATTCTGACGGGGAGAAGATAGAGAGGAACAAGGATCTCTGTCTTCCCCCAGTCAGAGCAACCCCCTCACAGATAGCAAGCACCCCCTGGGGACACGTTTTAACCCTTTGATCGCCCCTGATGGGGCTACCCCTTCCCTGCCAGTGTCATTAGTACAGGAACAGTGCATATTTTTAGCACTGATCACTGTAATCATGTCACTGGTCCCCAAAATAGTGTCAAAAGTGTCAGGTGTCTGATTTGTCCGCCGCAATGTTGGAGTCCCGCTAAAAATCGCTGATCGCCACCATTACTATTAAAAATAAATACAAATGCCATAAAAATATCCCATAGTTTGTAGACGCGATAACTTTTGCGCAAACCAATCAAAAATATGTAGCAAACATACATATTGGCCTAAATTGATGAAGAAATTAGATTTTTTTTTTTTTTTTTTTTTTTTTTTATATTCGCTGAATATATTTTAGTCAGTTGGGAATTTGTTATGCCCTGTACACACGGTCGGACATTGATCGGACATTCTGACAACAAAATCCATGGATTTTTTCCGACGGATGTTGGCTCAAACTTGTCATGCATACACAAGGCCGCATAAAGTTGTCGGAAAATCCGATCGTTCTGCATGCGGTGACGTAAAATACGTACGTCGGGACTATAAACGGGGCAGTAGCCAATAGCTTTCGTCCCTTAATTTATTCTGGGCACGTGTGGCACTTTGTGCGTCGGATTTGTGTACACACGATCGGAATTTAACCGATCGGATTTTGTTGTTGAAAATTTTAAATAGCCTGCTCTCAAACTTTGTGTGTCAGAAAATCCGACGGAAAAAGTCAGATGGAGCCCACACACGATCGGAATTTCCAACAACAAGCTCCGATCGCACATATTCCATCTGACCGTGTGTGCAGGGCATTAGTGTGTCTAAAATCGAAAATACACATTGAATACATTGCACTTTCTGTCTTTAGTTGTGGGGTCTGCGTTAGTTTTTTTTTTGTTCGTTTTTTTTCAGGCATTTTTATTCAGGTGTTGTCACACTGGGGCACTCTCCTGATTTGTACTACAAATGCTGCCCGTCTTTGCATATCTATTACATAGATGGGCACTGCTTTGTAGTTAACAAAAGATAGCTGGGAAGGCTGATAATATTGTTTTGAGATTTCAGTTCAGTGCGCAGGAAGCCACAAAGCTATATCCCAAACACAAGGAAATACTAAATTAATTGTCAAAAAAGTGCACAAAATCAATATCTCTGTAGTGATCAATACAAACTTACATGTATGAAAAAATTAAAATTATTCACATTAAACTTTTTAATAGACAATGTACATCACAGAAATGGTGAAATAACAATCACAAAATAGATGTATAACAAAAAGGGTACATTTCAAAGAAAAATATATAAGCGTCCCAATGCAAAATATTGAAAATGATGAGAATCCATGTGTAAAAATCCCAAACCACCTCACAGGCACGTAATGATCTCCAAATGATAATAGATCCACAGTGCATCATCCAAATGGGGGGGCCACCACTCCAGAAACCACTGATATCACCAACTCCACGGTCCTTCACTGGTTATCCAAACACAGCAGCTCAGCGTAATAATGGGTAGGCCAAAGGACCATAATAGTATGCTAAAACCACATGATTTTATAAAGCAGATAAACTCATAAAGGTTCTAGAGTAACCCAGGCAAAACACACCACACCAGGTATCAACAGTCAATATATGCCACTAGCCTCATTCTATGTGCGTTTTGTCTGATGCAACGGACGTCGTCTTTCATTTTTGGACTTTTTTATATATTCTTCTTTGAAGTTTACCCCTTATGTTATGCAGAAATCTATTATGTGTTTGTTATTTCACCATTTATGCGATGCCCATTGTTAATGAAAAAAAATCCTATACTTCTCTTTTAATAAACAATTATGGTTACCTAGGTGGCTCTAGGGCTGAGAACCGAGCGATCAAACACCACTGATCGCTCGTTTCTCAGAGCTCCCTGAGCAGAGAGGTGGTGACTGTGAGTAAGTATTTTCTTTTATTTTTAATTAATTTAAAATAATGCAACCATAGTTTTGATATTTTTATCACATGTACTGTATATTGAAAGTGTTGCTCTACAGTCTTAGAGAAAGGAAATAATTTGTCTGGTGCCACCTGTAAGATACCTCCATCCAGGGCTTTTTTTCAGGGGGAACTTGTTGGAACTCAGTTCCACCACCTCTGGCTCAGACCCTCTGCTCCCTGCCCACCACTATCGCTTGTAAACACAGAAACCGGACTTTTGTGTTTACAAGTGACAGCTCTGCACTCTGTGTGTAATGCAATCCTGGTATTTAAGACCCTCCTACTGTTCATGAAATTTGATTGACCAGACCCACTATTTGATGTGATTTGGAGGTTGTGTGTAGGGGAGCGGTTTGGGGGGCCGTGATTGAGTTCTAGCACCTATTGTTTGAGGGAAAAAAAGCCCTGCCTCCATCCCAATAATGTACAACAAAACATAGAAAGGTCACCCTGGGACTTTAAATGAGGTGAATACAGTTAGTCAGCGAACATAACAAGAGTAAATGCAGTCTCAAGATTTATTCACAAAATGTCATACATACATGACAGCATGAATGAATGCCAAGCTGATAAGATGGCACATACAGTATAAAAGCTGTCACTGCATGTACAATTATAAATAAAATGCAGTATACACAAGCATCTATAATAACACTATGCGTTACGCGAGACAAGGCTCGCTTCTTCAGGGGTGGATGTGTGTGTGATGTATCTAAAGTAAAAATAAAAAATAAAACAAATGGGTATATGCACAATTATGATAATTATGGCAGATGGTTAGAGGGGTCTAGCACAAGAGACCCCATACACACCAATCAGCTAGCTCAGGTTGCCAAATGCTGGATTCCCAAACGGCGGCAGCAACAGACACATCCACCACTGAAGAAGTGAGCCTTGTTTTGCGAAACGCGTAAAATTATAGATGCTTGTGTATACTGCATTTCATATTTTATATATAATTGTACGTGCAATGACAATTTTTATACTGTATGTACCATCTTATCGGCTTGGCATTCATGCTGTTATGTTTGACATTTTTTGAATAAATCTTGAGACTGTATCTATTCATATGTTCATTGGCTAACCTTATTCACCTCATTTAATGTCCCAGGGCGACCTTTCTGTGTTTTGTTGCTCTACAGTCTTATAGCTACAATTTTTTTTTTTACAGTACTTTATTTCTATGTTATAAAGAGGTTGTAGTTATACATCCCCCTCTCACCTCTCCCTGTCTTTAGATCATATGAGCTGTATAGGGTATCCTTTAGGAAGGGTCAGTCCAAAAGTGAGAAGCTACTGCTGGGCTAGCAGACTGTCTTATTGAAGCCCAATTCTGAGCACAGCCTGCCCCTTAGCTCACCACCCTGGAGGTCTCTGCACTGGATATTTTTTGCTTTTATTTTTATATTTACCTTTTAACAGTAACTCCTTAGACTGGTTAATTGACAGATGCACTGGTTCTTTTATGCCTTTTCTACCTTTTTGTTTGCTAGATTAGACTTCATTTTATGCTCATTGGCCATAAAATAATAGTATTTATTCAGGACAGATACCTCTACAGCAGCATTTCTCAACCTTTTCAACACAGAGGAACCCTTAAAATAACTTTCTGGACTCAGGGAACCCCTGCTAAAAATGACTATATCCACATCTCATGATACATTGTGTGATGGTCAGTGGGAAGAATTACCCCCTTACAGATCACTAAAAAGATCAATGGTGTCAGTGGGAACTTATCTGAGAGGCAGAAATTGATTATTGCTCATGGAACCCCTAACAACCATCGGAGGAACCCTGGTTGAGAAACCCTGCTCTACATGTTGTAGGATAGATGTGTTTTATGGGAACAGAAGGGTGTGGTTAGCTGTTCCTAACTGAACAAAACTGAACAATAGAAAAAAAATGAGAAGGAAGCAGATGTAGGCAAAGAAAACCATCATAACCAGCTGGCTATTATGTTCCATTGTTCTGACTGCGGTAAGCTGCCAAAAAAGTGAAATCTTTCTATGAGTTAGGCTCGCGGTGCAGTCAGTGCCTTTCTCCATAAGCCGGATAGTGTCATCTTTATTCACTACCTCTCGATCTATACAAAGTACCTTCAAAACACTGGCAGATGGCCTTTTCAGTTTAAATATTTAACATGTGTGTAATGACGGCTGAATGCACCATTACTGCAAAATGCAGATTTTCAATTGCTGTGATAATTTGCCAATAATGACATTTTTTACAGAGCGCTATTGACATCATTTTGTGCTTGGCAGACAAAAGCTGGCAGGGCGCTAATGTTTTCTGCAGCATCTAGTCATAGTGTGGATTTGGGCAGTTCGGTATAACTGATGCTAATGTCTACCTAGATACAGGAGTTACAGCTGTAGTCCACAATCCCTATTTATTAGATGGTTGTCATGCATGGTTATGGCCACTTCATTTTTAAAATCAACGTGTTTTTTGTGACAATGCTTAGACACACTCTTAAAGCCGTAATAAACCCAAAAGTAAATATTTTATCATATTGCAGCTTACCAATTCATAGATGTGATTGCTGCATTTGTTTTCTTTTTTAGGCTTTCTTTTGTTTTTATCTTCTAATCTGGTCATTAAAGTGGTTGTATACCTTTTTTATTTTTAACTTTTACCTACAGGTAAGCCTATAATAAGGCTTACCTGTAGGTAAAAAAAATATCTCCTAAATCTTTTTCTTATATTGCCTCCTTACAGTGTGTCATATGCTAACAGTTTAAAATTTTCCTGGGATGCATTTTTGTCTAGCGTGCCCACATGTTTACCTCTTCTTTGTGAAGAGAACAGATTTTCTGATGCCTCCTCACCTTACAGATTACATTGACATTGATCTTGACAAGCAATCTTCCCAGCAGGAAAGGATTTTAAAAAACGAAGTATTGGCTACAAAAATGAAAGCCTATCCATACATTACACCTAAAGCATAGCTAAACTCTCAATCAACATTAACAATTTCCATCCTTATGCTGCTAGCATTAGTAAATAGGAAGGTGTATTATATTTAGTTGTTTAAAACTTTTTTTTTTTATTTTTACTTAAAGTGATAAAGTCTTGTTTCTTTTTTGTTTAAAAATAACAAACACGTCATACTTGCCTGCTTTGTGCAGTGGTTTTGCAGAAAGCAGCACCCGAGCCGAGCCGCTGCTCTGTGTGTACATTTGGACACGGAGCTGTGGCTGGTGCCCGCCCCCCCCTCTTCATTTGCTGTGACTGACTTTGATTGACAGCAGTGGGAGCCAATGGCACCCAGCTGCTGTCTCAGCCAATGAGGAGAGAATCCCGGCCAGCCGAGACTCTCGCGCAACATCGCTGGATCGAGAAGGGGCTCTGGTAAGTATTAGGGGGGCCTGGAGGGAGGCTGCTACACACAGATTTTATCTCAATGCATAGATTGCATTAAAATAAAATAAAAAACGTTCTGACTTTACAACCATTTTAAGTTGCTTCCTGGCTTCTGGCCTAGGCCAAATTCATACATCGTAAGTAGGGGTGCAACGGATCGTCATCGATCCGTGATCCAATCCGCGGAGGTTGATCCGTACGGGACACCTACGATCCGCGGAGCGCTCTGTGGCCTCGGCCATAGGAAAGGCCGTGACTTTTGCCTAGCTCCGGAGCGGCGGCCATCTTGGTACACCCGGCGGCCGTTTAGCACAAATGACGGAGCGATCACTTGTAACAAACTGGTTTTGGGACCATTGTCATTTATACAGCGATCAGAGCTACAAATAGCCACTGATTACTGTATAAATGACACTGGCAGGGAAGGGGTTAAACACTAGGGGGCGATCAAGGGGTTACGTTTTTTCCCTGTATGTGTTCTAAGTGTAGGGGGATGGGCTCACTACAACATGACAGAGATCACTGCTCCCGATGACAGGGAGTAGTAGCTCCCGATGACAGGGAGTAGTAGTTCCCTGTCATTTTGCTAGGCAAAACAGGGAAATGCCTTGTTTACATGGGCATCACCCCGTTCTGCCTCTCCTCACCGCAATCGCTGGCCGCCGGCATACATCGAGTTTGTGGGGCACGCTCCCGCAGCACCCGCTAGGTGGCAAATTCAAAGGGACGTACGGGTACGCCCTTTTGCCTGCCCGTGTCATTCTGCCGTCGTAAATCGGTCGGCAAGTGGTTAAAGCATATTCAATCTTTAAATACACGCAAGCAGATTAAGCAAGATGTCATTAAGTTGCTGGTTTGTTTCCGTCAGGTTGCTTGTAAATATATGCAGTTAAAGAAAAGAGACCAGATGCCTAACGTATCATGTCTCCATTCCCATATATAACATCCACACAACCAATATTTCTCCATAAGACTTTAACCACTTGCCGACCGCGCTATAGCCGAATGATGGTTACAGCGCGGACGGCTAGTTCTGGAAGGCCGTCATATGAAGTCCTACCGTGATCACGTCCGCTGCGGGGCACTCTGTGATCAAAGTGTCCGGAGGAAACTGCCGATCAGATTGAGGTACAGAGCTAATCAGCGACTCTGATCATGGCTGTAAATAGAAGCCGGTTATCGGCACTCCTTTCCTCATGCTGGCAGCATGAGGATCAGAGAAGAGGGCCAATAACCGGCTTTTCGAAAAGGAACACGTGCATAGATAATCAGGCACTGATTAACCTTGTCCTGACTATCGGTGCTGCCAATCGGTGCTGCCTCATCAGTGCCACCTCATCAGCGCACATCTGTGAAGGAGAAAAATGACCCGTTTCCAAAATTGTATAAAACTATGAAAAACATTTTTTTCAAAACTTTTGGTTTTTATTCATTTAGCAAAACATTAAAAAAAAGTGGTGATTAAATACCACCAAAAAAGCTCTATTTGTGTGAAAAAAAAAGGTTATAAATATTTTGTACAGCGTTGCATAACCGCGCAGTTGTCATTCCAAATGCGACAGTGCAAAAAGATGAAAATTGGCCTAGGAGGCATGTAAAAGTGCCTAGTGGGCAAGTGGTTAAATGAGGCATAATACAAAAGTCATAAAATATCAATTTATTGTTCAAGGAATTGACACATAAATCTATATAAAGTACACAAAAAAAATGTTTGTGCCACCACCCTACATATTGCGGATCTAAAAAAAGGACTTGCAAACCAGCTTAAAACTCTCCTTTTTAGAACATCAACATGTAGGATGGTGACATCTCCTGCCTTTCTAGGGAGTGCTTTAATACAATTTATGTATCTGTTTTTTAGTATAGAGTTCAGTTGTTGGAGGCATCTACTCCTGAAATAGTGAAAGTATTCACAAAACGCATCGAGTTACAAGATGCATTCCTCTCCCATATTGCAATCATCTTGGTTATGTAAAGCATGTACTTGAAAATATACCAGCTTGACGTGGACATGTAAAAACCTTGTACAATAAATTGATATTTTATGACTTTTGTATTATGCCTCATTTAAAGTCCCACAGGCGAATATTGGTTGTGTAGGTACAGTATATCCAGAGAACACAAAGTACCGCATTTTTTGCTCCATAAGACGCACCTGACCATAAGACGCTCCTAGGTTTTAGAGGAGGAAAACAAAAAAAAAATATTCTGAACCAAATGGTGTACTAAAATATTTTCCTGTGCCCATGAAACGCAGAGTGACCATTGGCATAAATGCAGAGTGACATGCAGAGTGACCATTGGCATAAATGCAGAGTGACATGCAGAGTGACCATTGGCGTAAGGCCCCTTTCACACTGGGGCGGTTTGCAGGCGCTATTGCGCTAAAAATAGCGCCTGCAAACTGACCTCAAACTGCCGCTGCTGTGTTTCCAGTGTGAAATCCCGAGGGCTTTCACACTGGAGACCGAGGGCTTTCACACTGGAGACCGAGGGCTTTCACACTGGAGACCGAGGGCTTTCACACTGGAGCGGTGCGCTGGCAGGAGGGAAAAAAAACTCCTGCAAACAGCATCTTTGGAGCGGTGAAGGAGTGGTGTATACACTGCTCCTGCCCATTGAAATCAATGGGGCAGCGCGGTTATACCGCCGGCATAGCTTTGCGGGCAGCTTTAACCCTGGTTTGGCCGCTAATGGGGGTTAAAACCGCCGCGCTAGCGGCCAAATACCGCTCCTGAAACAACGGTAAAGTGCCGCTAAAAATGGCGGCGTTTTACCGCCGACGCCCCCACCGCCCCAGTGTGAAAGGGGCCTAAATGCAGAGTGACCTGATGTGATCTCATTTGCCTGACAGAACACCGAGCAGCCAGAGCGGCCGAATGCTGTCTTCTGTCTCAGGCACAGTGTCAGGCCCAGCCGGGAGATCGCCTGGCGCCCATGGTGGGTATGGATGTCTGTCCCCCCTCTCTCCTGTCTCTCTTCCAGCGGGTGGGGCAGTGCCGTTGGGTGGTGCCTGTCGTGTATTCGCAGCATAAGACGCAGTGACATTTTTTCCCATATTTCTGGGGGAAAAGAGTGCGTGTTATGGTGCGGAAAATACGGTACATGGAGCTACATCAAGAAAGCATCCAGGTGTGCCCTATGTTTTTGATTTTGTCACATTTGGTGGTCAGCTATTCGCTTGACTCGGCTGTAATGCTGGGGATGCGATGTCTACTTTTTTCAGTTTGCCCTAAGATGTTTTCCTATGTAGTTTTTATTTTTCTGGAAATTTTAGCTAAGGTATTTGCTAGAGATCGTCACGTTTGACTCTGCAGGCATTTTATGGCTCCTAGCATTACCTTTTCACCAAGCGGATATGAGAAGCAACATAACATTTAATTTTTATTTTAAACACAAAGTGCAGTTATCCTTTTATTATGTATTTGGGCTTGGAAAGGCTCAAAAGCTCAAATACCTTTATCCTAAAATTCATATGACCTTCCTTGTAAGGGTTTAATACAGCCAATTTGAACTGGTTAACATTCTTACAAATTTCTATTGGCCCATCAGTCAGTATGATGAGCAGCTTTTCTTGTCGTTGGGAAGGTGCATGGGGTGGTCAACTCAAAGTATCACTAAACCCACATCATAAAAAACTATTAATAAATGCTGTATTATGCTGTTCATACTCAGTCACTATGAGATTCCTTTCTGTATTCTGCGAAAATCCTGGTTGATCCTGCTACTCTCTATCTCTACCTTCTGTTCATGTCCCCAATTCAGCTAGGGATTTGGCAGCTGTGGTGGCAACTCTGCACATGCTCAGTTTTCAGTGCGTTTCTACGCTGTGCATTTCCCTATCACTTCTGTGTAGCCCAGGTGACTATAGAGTCACACGTGTGGGCGTATACACAGTAGTAAATGACAGCCCACTCCTTCCCTCCCTCCTCCATGCCCACTAACCAGATAAACACAATGGGGGCAGGATATTACATGTAGATTAATGGAGGCGTCACCTCCTTCTTATTCTAAGACACAGGCTGGAGGGGCGTGACACAGCCTGTGATTGGCAAAAATCTGCCCACACCATGTTATTTCGACAAAATAATAATGATTTGATTTCAAATATATATTTGTATAACAATTTATATTAATCTATTTTTACTTTGTATTTCAATGGATTTATTTTTATTTTTAACATGTGACCAGCTGCAGAGGACTAGAAGCTCCTCCTGGTTATGTTTCCCTTCAGACAGACTGGGAAATATCTGGGTCATGTGACAGTGGTATGTTATTTTAGGAAAAAGTTAGATGTTGGTTGTTTAAATGGTGTCATCATCCACATATACAAATAGAACGGATAATGGAAATTAAACAGTGTATGTTACCTTGGTGTGTTGGATTTTGCATAAGAACCTGGAATTTAGGGCTCCCTGATCCTCCTGAAGATTAGTGGTATCTTCCATGCTTTTAATATCAACAGGATTATTTTAAAGTGATCCTGTGCTTTCTGGAGAACTAGTCAGCAGGTCCACTGTAAAGCCAATCTCACAGGCCCCACCTCTTCATTCAGCCACTAAGAGCATTAGCATCTTGTGAGCGCCAAATAGAGACTTTGATAGGACTGAGGACTCTTTTAACCCCTAATGTGAAAACCGTTTTCAGTGCCAAAAATGATCAAAGCATTGATTACTTTTTTGACCTATACCAGTGGCAGCCTCTGGCTCTAATCGGGTGTTTACAAAAAAAACCTGGCCACTGTAATTTGTGCGCCTGGTGCCCTGAAAGGGGCCAGACGCATGAATAGGGGGTGGCAGCGGCGGCCATGGATAGATTCATGCTATGCATGAATCTATCCATTCTGCATATAGGAGGTGGCGAGGAGAGTATACAGTATGTCATTGGTTGATATTACCTCTATTGAATCTTCATAGGTGATATCAGGTCATTTGATCGTTTGCTGCATTAGACATCTTGTGCAATAGCAATGTTTTGAAAACTGGATACATTCACTTGTCATCTGGAGTACAAACAAGTGTAGACTGAAATATAATGCCACAAGGCTTTTTACACAGAAATCAGATACTGTTATAACGGTTACAGACTGAACAGTGTGACTGCTTAGTTTATGGAGTTTGATGTAAACCACAATCTTTGTAAGACTGGTTTGTGATGTTACATTTCTATTGATGCAGAAAAAACATCTCCTGGAATAGGAAGTTGAAGTGTTTTAGTCTAAAATATTTATTTAAAGCTAAGCTCCACCCAAAAGTTGAAGCTCTGCTTGATCGCACCCCTCCACCCCTCCACTGCCACATTTAGCACTTTTTGGGACCATTCAGTAAGTGCAGAGCACCTCGCTCATGCGCAGTAGGAAACAGTCAGTGAAGCCTGTGGGCTTCATTGCCAGTTTCCCTTGCTTGCAATGCTGGCGCCTGCACCCAAAGCCGATAGACGAATCGGCTTGGGGTGCTGACATCGCGGGATCCCTGGACAGGTAAGTGTCCTTAAATTAAAAGTTAGGAGCTACAGTATTTGTAGCTGCTGACTTTAATTTTTTTTTTTTTTTTTTTTTTTTTACAGGCTGGAAATCCACTTTAACTTACCCGCTGTCTTGTGGATCCATCGTTGGTAGAAAGATGCCAATCAATCCATCTGACAGCTGAATTGTTTCAAAATCAATTGAAGATGGGTCAGTGAGAAAAATGCCCTTACAATGGTGATGCATTGTAAGTGTGCCACCCTAACAGACAGCTACAAAGATCATTAGTGTCATGCAGTTGGCTCTTCCAAGTGGTATTGGCCCTAGAATTTTGTAGCCACCATCAAATGGGAGGTCAGTTCGCCTCAGCAAAAGGGACCACTCACAGCCTCTGGAGGAACCCTGGAGTTCTGCGAAAACTTAGTTGAGAATGGCTGCTCAAGATCAAGTTGGCGCAAGACAGTGGCAAAACTACCAGGGTCGCAAAGGTTGCACCTGCGACCGGGCCCTGGCATACACCACTGTCGGGGGGGGGGCCCAAGCGGAGTTGCTGGCTGCAGGGCTCTGAGCTGAGAGCATCTCTCTCATACAGCCCAGAGCCTGCACTGACAGTTCCTCCTCCCTCAAACAGATGGGAGAGGAGAGAGCCGATCTGCTCCTCCTCCTCCTGCGTGCACCATGGGAAGTGTGAAGCTAGGCAGCTGAAATTGAACAGAGCCACAGCTGTGCCATGTGTGTGAATGGCACTCGATAGAAGGGAGGGGCCAGGAGCATCGGCGTGGGACCTGAGCGGGGAAGGATTGGTATTGCTCTGTGCAAAACCACTGCACAGAGCAGGTAAGTATCATATATTTGTTATTTTTTTGGGGGAAAAAAAAAATCAGACGTTAATATCAGTTTAATATCATTTGTAATTGTCTATGTAAAAGTAATTAATTTATTCACATACATAACCTTGCTGTATAACCAATTATTCCACTCTGTTTTGTTTTTGTTTTTCACATAAAACCTTACTAAGAAAAGGCATTAAAAGTCACTGTAAATGTATGCAGATTTAGTATTAGTTACAAATTCAATCTAAACACAGAAATTTGTCATTCTAGGCAGTATCTGATAGGATAATTATTTTTTTCGTGTGGTATTGTAAAATGTATTCCATTTGAGCTTTTTGGCCTTTCATATTCCACTACTGTATACTTAAAACAACAAGTATTTTTTTCCTAACTTCCTTTTATTTATGTTGTTCCTATAGAAGATTTTAACAGGGTTGCCAACCCCGGCCCCATGACATTTTTTACTGACAAACATGGAAAATTTACTGCCAGAGCGCTTTTTTTTTTTTTTTTTTTTTTTTGACATCCCCAAAACTCCTATTATAAACTGGACGAATTGATATTTAAACAATATGTGGACATTAACAATATCCATAACAAATAGTCTTCTTGGCTTTACAATGAAAAAGCATTACAAAATGTGAGCATGAATAGGATTATGGAAACTCTGACCCTGTAATGGAAAACAAGCTCTAGTCATGCCACAGTCTTTGTACCCACAAAATGCACCTAATTACTGTGCCAAAGTCTCACGGACACTCATAAACCTCAGGACAAAGGATCATTTTTAAAAAGTTAAAATTTTAAATGACATATGCATTTCTTCACAGAAAAAGATCAATTTGTCTGGCTGAGTCTACCTTAAAGAAGAACTTCATTAAAATTAGCAGCTGTTGAGACACTGAACAGCTAAATACAGAATTTGAATATGTATATGGGAGCGGTTTTAGCTGCCTAAATTTTTTTCTGCCCACTTGGTGCACCCAAACTATACAGCAAGGTTGATGACCTGATTTTTCTCTACTGCAGCAGGCAACACAGCTAGACATCTCTCTTTTCTTTTAGCCTGTGATTCAACAGTAAAGTAACCACAAGGGACTAATGAGATCATAACTCTGCTCTCTCCCTCTCTCGGCATGTCAGCAAATACAGAACACCCGAGTGGCTGCAAGGACTACACCACCCCCATTCCAGTCTTAATGTTGCTGTACAAAATATTATGCAAGGCCAAAATCGAGCCAAATGAAGATATTTTTACTAGTTGTATTTTAAAATACACTTCATTAAAGGAGAAGTATGGGTTTGTGGATGCAGCATCAACCCGATGCTGCATATGTCCTCCGCCACCTCTCTACTAAGAACTGAGCGTTCAACGACCACTGATTGCTCAGTTCCCTGGCTTTAGCCAGCAGAGAGCCAGTGATTTTAAGTCACCAGTACTCTGCTCTGCCCCTTCAGCATTCACTGGAGCACTGGGCTGTAGAAGGGGCGATTAGCTTCTGTCTCGGGCTCAGGGCAGCGCTCTGAGAGGCCGAGCGACCTGCCGGTCAGGCACCTGGGTGGATCCCAATGTCAAGATCACTCCAGAGTCTGGACCAGCTGAGTGACGTCAGCCAACAGCGGCATTAGAACACTGTTGGTTGAATGTGTCATGGGGGGGGGGGGGGCAGAACAAAGTGCACTCCTGTGACCTACAAGAGAACTTGGGCCAAACAAAGCTTTGGCCCTACTTCTTCTATAAAAAAACAAATTTACTGCATTCCTTTTTTTTTTTATCTGCCTGGTGTACAGCTTTAAATAAGAGTATTCTATGAATATATCCATGAAGGTAGGAAGGTAAGCACCCTTTTAAGGAATAAATATTAAGTAGTGAGCTGCTGTTTGCTCATTGTGTTAGATGCCATAAAAAAAAAGCCATTTGTTAAAATATAATAGCTTTTAGAGTTTGCCCAAGCGAAGGCAGGGTTGCCATTGGGGCAGTAAAGGCATGGCATGTCTAGGGGACCTGGGTATAAATCTGTCAGGTTAGTTGTCCAGAACATGCATCATCTGTAAGAGTGGGAAAGGTCAGTGGCAGGCTAAATGCACAGGGTATTGCTGCCCCTAAGACAAAGGAAAGTTTTCAGGTAACAAAATCAATAGTGGGTCTCTGTTTGACCATGTATTTTAGGTCAACAGGAAGAGATTTTCTTTTACTATTTTAGCCCTGTAAGATTTAACCCTTGCTCATCAAGCATCTTGTGTAAAAATGTGAGTTATGTGATGTTGCCATTGTACAATAAAGCTGACCATACTCTCTAAGCACGATCGACTTCTGTTGAGTGGTAGAGTCTAAACACTAAACAAAATTTGGCCGGTTACTGGTGAACTGGACACATTTTGATCAGTTTAACACAGAGCAGGCATTGGGAGCCCAAGACATCATGTAGTATAGGGCCCCATTATTTCTGATAGCAGCAATGACAAAAAATTAGGTGTGGGAAAAACTGTATCCAGCTGTTCAATATTCATTAATAACTAGCATTGTTTCTGTAAACTCCTCGAAGTCAAAGTATAAAGTGGATGCAGCCAGGTTTACTGCATTTTGAGCGTTAAAAGGACATAGGCAACATTTCCAGCTTCCAAAAAAATATAGGCAGTGTCTCCACAGAAAAAAAAAACATAAAATATGAAACAAATACTTGCCTGCCCAGCACTCACTATATATTTAGGCTTTCTCGGTTAAAGGGATTGTAAACCCCCAAGGTTTTTCACCTTAATGCATTAAGGTGACAAACCTCCTGTGATGCAGCAGCCCCCAGTGCCCCCGTTTTACTTACCTGAACCCGGTCTTTCCTGTGATGGTGAGGAGCACACCAGCTCCAGCCAGTGTCTCTGATTCTGATTGGATAGATAGCAACACAGCCATTGGCTCCCGCTGCTCTTAATCAAATCCAATGAAGTGGAAGCTGGGGGGCAGGGCCGAGTCCTGTTGTCCATGTCAATGGATGCAGCAACAGGACACAGGAGCGCGCCCGCACAAGTGACCTGAGGGAGAGGGGCACTCGAGAAGAGGAGGAGCCAGGAGCGTTGCTGAGGGACCCTAGAAGAAGAGGAATGGGGCCACTTTGTGCAAAACCAACTGCACAGAGGAGGTAAGTATGGCGTGTTTGTTTAAAAAAAAAAACCTTTACATATCCTTTAGCCACTTCTGCCCGGCCTATAGCAGATTGACGACCGGGAAGTGGTTCTGTTATCCAGACTGGGCGTCATATGACGTCCAGCAGGATAACACGCCAGTACGCGCCCGTGAGGGCGCGCATCGCGGCGTGGCAGCCTGACACCCCGCACCTCTGATCGTGAAAAGAAGCCTCTGTCAGAGGCTTCTTACCACGTGATCAGCTGTGACCAGTCACAGCTGATCACAGCGTGAACCACGAAGTGCTGGTAAACAGCATTATTCGGTTTGCGCTGACAGGGAGAGCCGATCGGTGGCTCTCCCTGTCAGAGGGGGGGTCTGTGCTGATAATCCGCACATTGATTATCAGCACATTCCCCCAATAAAAAACTCTTAAAGTGCCCACCACAGTGCCAATCAGTGCCCAGCAGTAACACCTGTCAGTAACACATCAGTACCTCATCAGTGCTGTCCATCAGTGCCACCTGTCAGTGCCCATCACAGCCGCCTGTCAGTGCCGCCTATTGCTGCCCATCAGTGCTGCATATCAGTGCCTCTTCATCAGTGCCACTTTATCAGTGCTGCCTTATCAGTGCCCGTCAGTGAAGGGGAAAACACAATTTTATGACAAAAACTTTTTATTTTCAAAAATGTTGGTCTTTTTTAGTTTATCAAAAAATAAAAACCCTAAAGAAAGCTCTATATGTGGGAAGAAAATGATCAACATTTTGTTCGGGTACAGTGTTACATGTTACATGTCCGCGCAATTGTCATTCAAAGTGTGACAGCACTGAAAGCTGAAAATTGTCCTGGGCAGGAAGGGGCGTAAGTGCCTGGTATTGAAGTGGTTAAGGAATTGAACCTTGTGTTCCACAAAAAAAACAAAGCTTTTTAACTTACAAATCTGCCAGCACACAGGGTCTCTCAGAGAAGTCCTTTTAAAAGCAGTTACTTTTCCCTAAAGTGGTAGTAAACTGCCTCTATGATAAAGTTTACCTGTAGGTAAAATTAATATCTCCTGGGACGTGCACGCTTTAGGAGATATTTGCTTGTTTTTGGCAGCCGGTGACATCACCGTCGCATGTGCTTTGAAGGAATGGCATACTCATGCCGTTCCTTTAGAGCCCTGTGCCGTGGTCATGACTTCCAGGTGCATGCGCGGGAGTGATATCATTGCAGCTGGGCCATTCAAGTGGAGCACGCAAACCCGGAAGGAAGACCGGGTCAAGATGGAAGCCCTGTCAGTGGGCTTTGTTTCAAGGTAAGTCTTCCATAGTGTGCTAGTATACTGCGCATACTCGCACATTATGACCTTACCTTGCAGGAGGAAAAACGTATTTTCCTATAAACTTTACTACTGCTGTAAAGAATACCAACAATGGCACAACAAGGCCAGCTTCTTAAGAACAAACAACCCCTTTTTTTTTTTATAGCCAAAATGCCTCAGCACACGTATAAAAGCAATCTGGGTGAAAAACTGTATGTAAACCTCTTCTGCGAACATCTCAGTACCTTCCTAATACTGTAAAATTTTAGAGATCCACCCGAGTAGACCCAGAGGTTGCCAACATCCTAGTATAAGGAATCATAAATAAAGGGTACCCCCCCAATGAAAGTACTATGGGACTTTAAGGGCAACTGACAAATATCAGAATATGAGAAAATATAAATTTATTTATATGAAAGGTGTGGTGCATACATCACCATGAATACAATGCTTAAAAATAAGGAGCAGAATAGGATCACGTGAATACAGTTCCTTCAGTATTTAGCCCAACACGTTTCAGGGCCGGTATAGAGTCCATTTCTTCAGTGGCATTCCATCTGAAGTATTACTGCTATAGAACATTCTTCAATAAAACAGGGTAAAAGTTGTGTTCACCTCGGACCTGGCCAGACACCGTTCCTATTTACAAGAGGTTAGTGTGCAGTTACTATGCTCTGTGGATGGCTGCTATGGTTAGGATTTGTATGCGCTGATAATTTGTGATTGACCTCCTTTTATATATCTCTGGTGGATATAGCCATTTACTATATAAAATACATTTCTATTTTCTCATAATCTGATATTTGTCAGTTGCCCTTAAAGTCCCATAGTACTTTCATTGGGGGGTACTCAATATTTACAATTCCTAATGCTGTGGATGCTGCTGAAACCATCAAGTCGTTGGGGACTTGCTACAGACCCACTTTGCTCAATTTAGACCCCTTCTCTCCCTCCCAAAAAAAGGTTTTATGACTGGGCAGGACCAATATAAGTATAGAAAAGAGCCTTTTACATATGCCAGCTTGTAATTTTATAAATTCTCACCCTTAAATCATGGAAGAACTTTTGTTTATTCTACAAGGTCATGTATAGCTTTGCATTTTGGGGGATCGCTCCCTTTTCTTCAGAGATAAAATCAAAGATAAGTTTATTGCTTATCTGTTTTATGATCTGAGGTTTATCTCTCATACATCTTTACTCCCTCACAAGAATAATAGGATTGTCTTCTTGGACCCTCCATTAATTGAGTAAGCTACATACTCAACTAGCCTCATACAGAACTAGTTTTTGAATAGCTCCATAGAAAGCCTATTGCCTTCCCTCATTTTTTCACCTGTATAATGACAGCACAATATAGTAGAAACATAAGGAATCAAAATAATGGAATGAATACCAGTAACAGAATCATTTCTCCATTTGACCTCCACAGTATATGATTGTCTGGAAAGGTGTAAAAAGCGTGGCTAACCTGTAACCTTTTTTTTTTTTTCACAAATGTGTGTACATATATGTGTGTGTGTATATGTGTGTATGTATATGTATGTGTATATGTATGTGTATATATATATATATATATATATATGTGTGTGTGTGTGTATATATATATATATATATATATATATATATATATATATATATATATATTGAAGTAGAAAAAAAATAATACAATAAATATGGCTGGAATGAGCAAGCAACAATATACAAAAAAAAAAAAATACCATAAACAGTACAGTGTGTTGGGTTGGAGCGGCCAGAGCTGCAGCATAAGTGCACATAGTGGTACAGAAAGAAAAAATACAACAGGTATGTAATCACCAACAGACATTACATTTGTCAAATCCAAGGGTTTTTAATGGTATAGCTCAGGGGTAGGCAACCCCCAGCACTGATGCCGCAAGCGGCACTCGAAGGCTCTTTTGCCGACACTCTACCCCCTCCCCATCAGCAGAGCAGCGCAGAGAAGTGTCAGTGAGACACTAATGCAATCCAATTTCAGAATTCCCCACACCGCACCTGCACTGAGTGGGAGACACTGTGCCCCCACACATTGTAAAAGATGGGAAACATTGTTTGGTTCTCTAACTTTGCTGTAGCTGCGATCATCAGCTTTTGTGAAGGGAAGAGATTGGGTGCAGTTCTGCTAGTGGGGCGGTCCCTGTTTCTATGAGGAGGACTGTCATTGGCCACTGCTAAAGCCAATCACAGTCCTACTAGCCCCGCCACCATCTGGAGGAAGATGACTCATTTGGTTGCCACTACCAATCTCAGAAAGAAGGGATTTCACTGTGATTGAGAACCAAAATCTGGTGACAGTTTGTGGAATTACCATTGAGCTTCTGGGAACCTTGTTGAAATTTATTCCTGAACCTTGCATCACTTACTACTGAACCCTGCACTCTGTGCCCCTTTTTAAGCCAGAGCCAGTATTCAGCGCAATGAAAATCACACCCAACTTTTGCTGCAACGCAGAGCGCCACATTTTCTCTAGTCATCTTCCAGGACGGCACACCTGAGAGATGAGAGGCTCCTCCCTACAGGAAACACAATCAATCGACAGCTGTTTTAAGTCCCCACCCTTCCCCTTGATCCTCAGTTTTTGATTGTGTTTCTCCCTACACAGCGAAACCGTTTGTTTTTTTTTCCAAATGACCCGAAGCCTAGGGCTGGTGGTCCCCCCCTGGGAGCCGGACCAAATGCCTGGGGAAGGCCTACGGCCACATCACCCTGAAAGTGAAAGAGGGCGCCGCCTGCCCGATCTCGTATGATCTCGGAGGCAAAGCAGGGTTGGGCCTGGTTAGTACCTGATGGGCCTCTGGGTCTGGCCGGATATATTTATCCTTCCTGGGGGGTTCCCCTATCCTTTCCTCAGGGGGGGCAGCAGAAACTGGAAGAGCCCCCCTGAGAGCTGAAGGCCCCTGGGTACAGTGGTGTCCCCAGAACTTCAGGGGCCTTTTTCCTGTCTCCCCCCCTTACCTGTCCGGGCGTCCGTTCAGACAGGGGTGCTGGCTGTCAGTTCTTTCCAGGGCCCCCGACTCCTGGGCCCCTGGTAGCTCGCGTGGGCTGCTGGGGAGGGCGCCGCCTGAACGACCCGCGTTCTTACCCAGGAGGGAAGGCTGAGAGTCAGCAGGAGCAGGCGCCCACATCCTCCTTTCGAGGAGGCACCAGTTCACTACGGTGGATGTCTGCCTAAACCACCTCAGAATGGAATGAGGAACGTACGGCATTGCCCCCCCCAGGTGTATATACTGACTGGCAGGACACAGCCTAACCTTGCAGCTCCCTACGGGGACCGTAGTTGGGGGGGGCACTTTGGCGGCTATCCTCCTTGCGTGTGGACCATAAGGATGGAAAAGCAAGCCCGGTGGCTGTGGAAAAAGGGGAAGACTACAACGGTGAGTACTTTCCTTTACCTTGGGAATTTAGCTGCAAAATCCCCAATCCCAGCCAGATGGTTTCTGGGCATTTGAGATAATCTCCCCTGGGGTCTAGATTCAAATAGCCCAGAAGCTTCTGCTAAAAACACCAGCTACAGCTCCCTCTTACATCAGAGATGCTGTATGGTGGACAAGTGTTGCAGAGGAGCGAGTGTGCCTAAACCACCTCAGATGGGAAAGAGGTAGGTAAGGCATTTCTTCCCCTTCCCCCTGTTTTTACTAAGTGGTGCAGTGCAGGACCTGGGGTCTGCATAACAAAATAGCCCAGAAGCTACTGCTAATACCACCAGCCACAGCTCCCTCTTACAGCAGAGACACTGTGGTTATCACAACAGTAGGTTTAAAGACTCTCCCTACATGTCCGTTTGTGGGACATTAGTAGGGATGAATAGAGCGAAGGGGGGGAGGACCTGGTAGATACAAAGAGTTCCTTACAGGCCAGGTATACCACTGAACAATTTATGGATTGTGCAATGGTTGAAGGATTCAGGAGTAAGCTCTCCTGGTCAGCAGGTGCACTAGGTTATATGGCCCTATTAGCCCAGCTGCTAGGAATCTGAAGTCATAAGCTCCAACCTCCCACTCCTCCACCTTTACATTGTGGTTATATTGAAGTGCAGGAGGTAAGAAAAACCTTTTTGTTGGTTTGGGCTACAGTCAACTCAGTGACAGATCTAAAGGCGATTTACCATAAATCGCTTCCTATATTCTTTAATTAAGGATTTTCTGTGCAAACATATGCAAGAGCTAGATAGATACATGATTGCTTGTTTAAGGCCTGCAGGTGGCTATTTTCCTCCAGGCTAAATTGGTGATCACCTTTTCTAGAGGCTGTCCTAAATTGGTCTCTAGGGCGGGGCTCATTGAGACTTTAGTTTCTGATCAGCCCCACCTGTGTGTGAGCTGGCCAGCGTTTGCTCAGTCTACGGAGGTAAGGTAGGACAACAGCTACTATAGTAAGGTGTCCAACCATTTTTAGAATTTGTTCCTTCACTGGGGGTGTGAAGTGTTAGTATCTACAGCCCAGGCTATGCCTAGGGATCAAATTGCTCTGTTTGGTTATTTCATAAAGGGATACACCATGAATCCTCCTTGGTTGCACACCAGTAGACCTCAGTAGTGAAGGTTTGTCCTTGCTGGGATGTTTTGTGGCACAGCAGAAATACACATTGAGATTTGTGACATCTCTGCTCATAAGGGGTATAGTGCTGTACATCAGAAATGCACTGCACTGAAGCTTGGTTGTTGTCTGTTATATCCTAAAGGTACGGCCTTATTTGGCTACAGATCAGAAAAATACAACAGGGAAGGTGGTCTGTACTTTCTGGTCTTGTGACGCATGGCGGAAATGCACATCATTGAGTCTTATGACATCTCTGCTCATATTTGTTATATTGCTGCACATCAGACATACTCAAAATTGAGTTCTGTCTGGGGTTTTTTGTGTCCTGTATTACTGCCTTATTGGTTGCTTATTAGAAAGGCAGTAGTGAAGATTGATGGTCCCGAATTGTGGGGAAATACAAATTGAACCTGTGCCAGGGGTAGTACTGGTACTGCCTTTGGTAATCGGTGCAGCCCCGCAAAGTGGCGTCAGGCTGACAGTGCTATTAACGGCAAAGGTTGCCGATTTTAGGCATGCGATTTGACATGTTGAGTCGCATGCCAAATCCCTTCAATATGGATGGGCTATCTCTATTCAGATTGTTATATTGTTGCACATCAGATATATACAAGATTGAAGGTTGTCTGTCCTTTTATGTCTTACATTTACTGCCTTTATTGGCTGCATATCAGAAGGGACACAGCAGTGAGGTTGCTTGTCCTTTTCTGATTTGTTTTTGCTGCCTCAGCAGGGAGACACATTGAGGATGGTGGCGTATCTGCTCAGTATTGGTATATTACTACACATCAGACATACACAAAGATTTAAGATTGTTTGTGTCCTGTATGTTCTATATTTACTGCCTTATCGGCTGCATATCAGAAAGGCACAACAGTGAGGGGTGTTTTTTCTGTTTCTCATTGTTCTACCTTGCTGCTTCTTAGGGATACACAGCAGGGGGTTGTTGGCTGCACGCCTTCAGGGAGATACAGCATTGGGGACCCCTCACTTGTCCAACCTGAAAATTGCAAGTTACCTGCGACCTGTGTAATCTTGAGGTCTGTGAATCCAGAAAAAAGGGTCTGCTTGGTGGCGCTGCGACCTGGAGTTGCACAGACACAAATGGTTCCCATTGGAAGCCATAGTGTATGACTTTTCTCTTGCGTTTTTGCAGTTGCAGGTTGAGTCGCACAGGTGTGGGAGCCCTAAGTTTCCCTTCTGGTTGAGGTTTGGCTACACACAAGAATAGACATCATGGAGTTTATTGCTTTACTTTGCAATACACCAGAAAGATCGCAGCTAGGAAGGCTGTCTGTTTTTATGTGGCTGCACAGCAGAAATACTCAACATTGAAGCTTGTTGGTGCCTTCTGTTTCAGATTCCCTTGCCTTACTGCACTTCGGAAAAACACAATGCTGCAGGTTGCTTGGGTCCTTTCCGTGTTGGTTCTATGTGACTGCACTACAGAACTGCATAACAGAAAAGATATTGTCTTGTTATGTTGGTTTAGCTAGCCAGTGAGGAAGGCGATAACCATATTGATCTTATAACTGTATTTGGTGGTTCGTCAGAAATACGCAACATAGAAGTTTGGGTCTTTCTGTCTTATATTTATTGCCCTGTTTTGCTGTACATCAGTAAAACTCCACCGTAAACACGACTCACGTCCTTTATGTATATATATCAGTTATGACCTAGCTAGCTGCACTTCAGAAACACGCAGCATTTAGGGTCGGTTCACACTAAGGCAGCACGACTTACAGCGCGACTGCCTCAGGCGACCCAGGACACGACTTCAGCGGCGACTTGCGAAACGACTTCTGTATGGAAGTCAATGCAAGTCGCCCCCAAAGTCGTACAGGAACCTTTTTCTAAGCCAGAGCGACTTGCATCGCACCGATTTAGAACGGCTCCATTGCACAGAACAGGACGCTACTTGTCAGGTGACTAGGTCGCCTGACAAGTCGTCCCAGTGTGAACCAAGGCCGAGGGTTTGCGTGTGTCTTAATGTTTTTACAGATTGGCTGCACATCAGAAAACCAGACTGTGAGGACTGTTTGTCTACATTGAAGTTCAGATTTGGGTCTCTCCCATATTTGATATGTTGGTTTAGCTAGCCACACTCGGATACACATTATTGTCTATGCTTGTGTCCTTTCTGTCTAAATCTATTGTGCTGGGTCCACAATCTATGATCTTTTTTTAATTTGTGATATTAATAATGCATGTATCACCTTTTTGTATTTCAGCCCTCTTTTCCGTGGAGGGGCCTGGAGTTCTGGCTGCAGACGTCACATGTCAGAAAGCCTCAGCCCCTTACATTCAGGGATGCTGGAACCATTTCCTAGGGTTGAAGCCCAGTAGGGTTATAGGACACTGGAGGAAGGCGATAAAGAATCACCCTGCTTAGTAAGAACTTGGGAAGTTCTGTTCAGAGGAGTATTATGACCTGAAGATGAAGTATAAAGATGTCCACCCGACCGAATAGGTTACGGCTCGGTGCACGGCCTTCATCTCACCCTTCTAGCAGAACTAGATGTAGCAGTATAAGTGTTATACTCCTGCTATGAACTTTATTCTCCTGAAGTAGGCACTCAGGCGTAAGTAAAGCCACAGAGTGGGCATGCCTTAAACCCAGGGATCAAGCCTCGGTTAATCTATTACCCTTAAGTAGGCTTCCCTTTAGTCTTTGCTGATGTAAAGATAAAAATGAACAAAAAAGGTTGTCTGTTAGGGGCCCACCTTTTTTTGCAGTTTTAATTCCCTGAACAGGGTAGTGTTAAGACAGGCCCTCTTAGTGATCAATGTAGTGTCCTTGTCTTACAACACAGGTCTCTGATTAATCTTTAAGGGTTCTAAGTAGCACCTACAGGCACAATAGGCCAGGGTTGTTATATATGTGAGACAGGCAACATTGATAACCTACAAGTTTAACATGTTTTCTGATTCCATCTTTAAGAGCCCACTCCACCTAGGTCCTGCATCCGAAGCAGAGAAGGCAGGGACATCGGTGGAATAGATCTGCAGACCAGCCGCATGATCCAGCTATAATACCTTCATCAAGCATATGGAGTGGAGGTAAAACTCACTGCAGAACCAAGGTTCGCCAAGAGGGTCTTGCAGTGGTCCCACCCTAAAGTAGGCCTGAGGTACTTGATTATCCTCTCAGGTGTGCCGTCCTGGAAGATGACTAGAGAAAATTGACAGTTACTTACCGATAACTGTTTTTCTAGGATATCTTCCAGGACGGCAGGCCTACTTCCCGCCCGTTGGAGGAGGGAAAATGGTAGAACACTAGAAGGTGAGTACCTAATGAGGAATGATTTCCCTTGTGAACCAGGTTCAGGAGTTACTTCTCTACAAACTGAGGATCAACGGGAAGGGTGGGGACTTAAAACAGCTGTCGATTGATTGTGTTTCCTGTAGGGAGGAGCCTCTCATCTCTCAGGTGTGCCGTCCTGGAAGATATCCTAGAAAAACAGTTATCGGTAAGTAACTGTCAATTTTTTCTCAGCTGCGGGGGCCCAACCTATGATCCTGCCCACAGGCCCACTGCTTTCAGAAAATACCCCTGACCTGAGCTCATTATTGGACATCCATTCCAAATGCTTGTATGTGACATCACATTCATCACATTCAAGCATGTGGGCTGGATGCGAGAGGTGGATCAGCAAGATGAGTGTGCCAGGACAGGTAGATGTGTCTCATCTCTGCTTCCTTTCACCACTCTGCATATCACGCATATCATAGATTAGAAGGGGGTACAGCGGTGGAGCAGGTGAGCTGAAGGGTACAGCAGTGGGGAAAATGAGTAGGAGGGGTTTAGAGGTGGGACAGATGAGCAGGAGGGTACAGCGGTGGGGCAGATGTGCAAGGAGGTACAGTGGTGGAAGAGAGGAGAAGGGGGTTCAACATTGGGGCAGAAAAGCAGGATGGTTCAGTTTTGGGGCAGGTGAGCAGTGGGTTCAGTGTTGGGGCAGGTGAGCAGGGGGGTTGAGTGTTGGGGCAGGTGAGCAGGGGGGTTTAGTGGTGGGACAGAAAAGCCGGGGATAGAGCAGTGGGACAGATGAGCAGGGGATTACAGTGGTGGGGCAGGAGAGCAGGGGGAACAGAGGTGGGGCAGAAGAGCAGGGGGTACAGTGGTGGGACAGATGTGCAGGAGGTACAGTGATGGGGCAGATGTATCTGCGCCACAAAAATAAAACACGCCCTATTTTTTGAGTCAGTAAGGCAGTGCATGATGGGATATGACATATTGTAATGCATTTGGATTTTCTACACTCTGGCAGCTTTTCATTTGTCAAACCATAAAACAATGTGTCCAGTGCTTATAATGCACAGTGCTTATAATATAGTTAGATTAAAAGACTGCTTGTGACATTGATTAATTGATCTCCACGGTAGATGAAGAATTGGGTATTTTCAGTCTCTAATGGCATTCATAGCTTCAAACTGTCCCAATTTCAGAGGCACAGCCCTTTGTTAGGACCCAGGTCCCTCTGTCCTGGATTTCTCCACAATTGCCCCCTGATTGCTTGACATTTGCCCCTCTTCTAAGTCTGGTGAGCAAGCCCATGTACTATGGATATAAAAAGTCTACACACCCCTGTTTAAAATATCAGGTTTCTGTGATGTAAATAAAATGACACCAAGATCAATCATTTCAGAATTTTTTCCACCTTTTAAGGTGACCTATAGACCCCTTTCACACCGAGGCGTTTTTCAGGCGCTTTCATGCTAAAAAAAAAGCGCCTGAAAAAAGCTCATGAAAAACTGTTTCAATTCAAATCAATGAATGCTTTCACACTGGGGCAGTGCGCTGACAGGGCGGTGAAAAAACGCCCCTCTCCATTGAAATGAATAGAAAGCTCTTCAAAAGCACCTGAAAAGCTCTTCAAAAGCCCTCAGTGTTTTACTGGAAGTTTAGAAGCGCCTCAGTGTGAAAGGGGCCATAAACTGTACAACTCAGTTGAACAACAAACTGAAATCTTTTAGGTGGAGGGAAGTAAAAATAAACTAAAATAATATGGTTGCATAAGTGTGCACACCCTTAAACTAATACTTTGTTGAAGCACCTTTTGATTTTATTACAGCACTCAGTCTTTTTGGATATGAGTCTATCAGCATGGCACTCCATGTCTGTCAGATTACGACGGCAACTCCTGTGCACTGCCCTTCTCAGATCACCCCACAGATTTTCAATTGGATTCAGGTCTGGGCTCTGGCTGGTCCATTCCAAAACTTTAATCTTTTAGGGAAGCCATTCCTTTGTTGATTCGGATGTATGTTTTGGAACGTTGTCATTTTGAAAAATGAAGTTCCTCTAAATGTTTAGCTTTCTAGCAGAAGCCTGAAGGTTTTGTGCCAATATTGACTGGTATTTGGAACTGTTCAAAATTCCCTCTATCTTGACTAAGGCCCCTGTTTCAGCTAAAGAAAAACAGCTCCAAAGCACAATGTTGCCACCACCATACTTCATTGTGGGCGCGGTGTTCTTTTGGTGATATGCAGTGTTGTTTTTGCACCAAACATATCTTTTGAAATTATGGCCAAAAAGTTCAACCTTGGTTTCATCAGACCATAACACATTTTCCCACATGCTTTTGGGAGACTTCAGATGTGCTTTTGCAGCATTTACCTGGGCTTGGATGTTTTTCTTTGTAAGAAAATGTTTCCATCTTGCCACTGTACCCCATAGCCCAGACGTGAAGAATACGAGAGATTGTTGTCATATGTACCACACAGCCAGTACTTGCCATATATTCCTGCAGCTCCTTTAATGTTGCTGTAGGCCTCTTGGCAGCCTCCCTGACCAGTTTTCTTATTGTCTTTTCATCACTTTTGGAGGGACGTCCAGTTCTTGTAAAGTCACTGTTGTGCCATATTGTCTCCACTTGATGACTTCACTGTGTTCCATGGTATATCTAATGCCTTGGAAATTCTTATATACCCTTCTCCTGACTGATATCTTTTAACAATTAGATCCCTCTGATGCTTTTGCTGTAGGATATGACTAATAAAATGTCAGGAAAGACCTACTAGAACAGCTGAACTTTATTTGGGGTTAATCAGAGGCACTTTAAATGATAGCAGGTGTGTACTGTCTCCTATTTAACATGACTTTGAATGTGATTGCTTAACTCTGAATACCGCAACATCCCCAGTTATAAGAGGGTATTGTGGGAGGAAGAGAAGGACAAATTACCTAAATATTTATGGGACTCCAGCCAATTCCTGGGGAGGTGCATCCAGAAAGTGGAGGGAGAGCCCATAAATAATCTGAGGCCTGGCCACCAGGGTGCAGAGTTCCTGGGTCCAGTTCTTCAGGAGGAGGCCTCTGTTTAGGGGCTCTGCCCCTAGGGCAGAGAGACAGAGAGGAAGCCAGTGGAGCCTTTGAAGACATTGATGTCCCAGCTAAACTTAGCTGGGGGCTTACCGAACAGAGCTGTGTCTAGAGACTGAGCATAGTCAGAAGGGAGTTGGTGGGAGGATGCCCAGCCTTTCTGGGACTGAGTGAGTAACTGATTCTTCTTTACAGAGGAGAAGTAACAGCGGGGTGGTCTAACCCCATAAGTAAGTGCAGTGCAGCCAGGCATTGTGAAAAACAGCCTGGAGTGTGCAATACTGCTTAGAAGTTTACCCAGTACAGCTAGGAGTTGTGTGAAGATGCCAAAAGTACAGTGCAGCCAGAGGTTGTGCAATACAGCCTGCATTTTTGTACAGAGCAGCCAGATGCCAAGCAGTCCTCAAGTTGTACAGTTCCGGGGTATCCCATGCCCCCCATCCCTGTCGAAGTTACTGTTGTAATAAAAACTCCAAAAGAAACCCCTAGACTGATCTTTGAGCCAGAGATAGAATGCCAGAAATGCTGTGTGGCTGGCTGTGTTTACCAGTGGCTCCTACGGGGATAGCACTACAGGTAAGTTAGGGTTTCCCTGTAGTTTGGGACCTGGCTTTTAATAGACATCTCTTTCCTTGTCCTATTAGAACCACCCCCTCCTCTGACTCGCACCTATCTGACAAAAGAGTTTTCTGGCACCAGGTCTGAATACTTCAGAAAACGTTCAGCACCCATAGAACCTTTGGTTACCAGCACTGCACTTCCTCTTTCTCCCTTGACTCTGTTCATAAATAAGAGTTGGAACCTCCAAATCTGGGGATGAAATGGAGGCAAATAGGCAAGCAGAAGCTGCAGAGAAGATTCTATAAATCTTTGCAATTTATGAGCCACAGGCTATAGCTTCTCAGAAAATACTCTCCAATGGTGACACACTGATCAAAATAGTGCAAACTAGTCATTGCTTAGCAGCACCAGAGTCTTCACAGCCAAAACAAGCCCCTATGGGCATTAAGAGGCTTTCAAAATGGGAAAAAAAAACTATTCTCTTTCGGCTACTGTGCAAGAAAGAGGTTGAAAGGGTTTCAGTAATCCCTATTGCATTAAATTGCCCCATAAGGAAGGATGTGGTACACAGACATGTTCAGACTCCTGGTGGATGAACCTTGGCCTCTCCGAAAAAGACCAGACTTTCTGGCACAAGGTCCATTGTTCTGCTTCTCAGTCATTGGCTTTAACAGCATGGCTGTTGAAAACCATGTCCTGAAGAATAAAGGTAACTCTGACCCGGTTAGCCCAACCTTATTTAAAGCACGAAACTATACCCTGCAAAATCTACCATTGTACACGGAAGACTTTTATGCCTGGTGCAAAGACAGAAAGCTGAATCCCAGGGAATCCACTGTTCATATTTTGGCTTTTCTTCAGTCTGGTCCTTACCAATGTCTGGCAGGGAGTACCCATAAGGGACAGGTTTCTGTCTTATCCATTTTCTCCATAAACCTCTCTTCACAGCGCTTAGTCAAGACTTTTCTTCAAGGAGCTGTTTATCTATCTAAATCCCCCAATATAGCACATGTCATGGGTGCCCAACCTGATGCCAGCTGTACCTTTGAGCCAGTTAGGCTTATCCCTTTGGGAGACTGCACATGCAAGTTTGCCTTCCTGGTAGCCATTACATCCGTTAGGGGTCTTTTCTGAGATGGCAGCCCTTTCTTGCAAAGAGATTTTTTTGTTTTGCACAATGACAACGTGGTCTTGAGAGCAAGACCTTTCCACCTTGGTGAGGATATTGTCCTCCCTTCATTCTGTCCTGCTTCAAAGCACACCATGGAGATGTCCCTACAGAGTCCCTTTATATCTTCTCTTCAGGCTCTTGAGAATGTCCCGACTCCTTCCTCCATTAATGCCAGCTGAATCAGACAACTTATGAACACTACATGGATGTGCGGAAATGCATAGGTCAAGGTATTTATGAAATCGTTAAGCCAGAGCTCTGACTTCAGTCCCATTGAAATGTTGTGCCGTGATCTGGAGGAAGCGATTCAAGGAAGAAATTCCATAAATTAACATGAACTGATGCAGTTTTACATACAGAAATGGTTCAGAATGCTACTTAAAGCAGATATACTTAAAATCTTAAGTTTGTCAATTGGCACAATTTATTGTGGCAATGCATGCAGTTTATAGGGAAAAAAATGTCCTTTTACAAAATATCCCTAATTCCCTAATTAAAACACACAAGTAGTAGTATCAAGACATCCTTCATTTAACTCTTACAGGTGCCTGTTTGGACTTCAACATCAAATCCTGCCCAATTCTGCCTCTGTGTCAGGTGTTTGAATAGAGAAAAAGGATGAGCCATCCTGTGATCCACTAATATGGTCGCTGCCTTGAAGTTGCACAGTGCTGTTAAATAATTGGCAAAGTGGGACTCAATAAAAAGTAGCCGCTGAATGCCTTCTTACTTATCTTGAGTCATTTGAATGATAACATTGCCTCAGTCTCGTTCCACTTCAATTGCTGTGCTGGTCTGATAAGAAAATGCTGTGCTGAGGTTATTGCCAATAATGTTCCATTAAAGCTGAACTGTGGGCAAATAGATAAATGCACAGATGAAATGCATATAGAGGAGCTGTTTTACCTGCCAATGGACTTGTATTTCTTCAATTCATTCTTGAGATGTATACCCATTACACACTGCATTCCTCTCTAGCAAAGTTGGAGACCTGAATTTTTTTCTTCTGCACCGTTAAGTAGCAATTACAGATCCCTCCTGAACCCTGTAACTGGACCGCAAAAGGGAAAACAGGCTGATGAGTTAATCTGTCACTCTGCTCTGTCCTCCTTTCCGTGTCCTTTGTTGGTACATGAGCAATTTATTGACTCCTTGTGCTGCTTCTCCCATCCTCATTCTGAGTTCTGCTGCACAGAGGATTGAACAAGGTGGATACCAAGTCACATTTAGATACTTTCACATGGATTAATGTTAATAAAAACCTTTAATGCATTAATTTCTGTCTCTTTATAAGTCTTGAGTTCAGCTTTAACTTTAAAATGTAGGGGCTAACTTTTTTTTCTTAACATGGTTTTTTTCTTAACATGGTTTTTTTCTTAACATGGTTTTTTTCTTAACATGGTTTTTTTCTTAACATGGTTTTTTCTCTTAACATGTTTTTTTTTCTTAACATGTTTTTTTTTCTTCACATGTTTTTTTTTCTTAACATGTTTTTTTTTTTCTTAACATGTTTTTTTTTTTCTTAACATGTTTTTTTTTTTCTTAACATGTTTTTTTTTTCTTAACATGTTTTTTTTCTCTTAACATGTTTTTTTTCTCTTAACATGTTTTTTTTTTCTTAACATGTTTTTTTTTCTTAACATGTTTTTTTTTCTTTACGTTTTTTTTTTCTTCATCATTAACCTTGATTGTTTAAAGTATTAAACATTCAGATGTTTTATATAAACATTCAGACATTGCTTTGATGAAGAGCAGATCACAATTTCGAAGTTGTTAGTAAAAAAAAGTAAATTTCCCAAGGATTTGGCAAACTTGCCACAACTGTAAATACACCTAAAATTTTCATCATACTCTGTTGACTCCGTTCATAATGAACAAAAATTAGCTTAGAATAATAGCTAATCATAATGAACTTCAACTTTCTCTAATTTAGTAAATGAATTTGTGGTGAAATTATTAATTTATCACCTCTAATGGGTTGAATTTGTATTCATAAACTGAAGAATAAAGTGTAAAAGATAAATAATTTATCAGAGTAAAGTTTAGGGAATGAGAATCTGGGAGCTGAGCCAGATTTTACCCTGGGGTAGTAACTTGGAAGAGAGAGGATCTTGCTACCTGTGCTACATTCTGTTCAATAAGTCTGTGGCACGAAGCAACAGAGTGCCAGAGAAAACTTCCCAAAATAGGTTGAATTCCCCTCTTAGACACTTGCCCCTTGAACAGGTGTCCGCATTAGAAGAATTAAGCTTAACCTCTTGTTCTGGTGATAACTGTAAAATTTAGGACTTCCCATCACTGCCTTGGTGACAAAGGACACCAGTAGAAACGATCAAACCTACTCAGGCAGGGCGCAGACACTAATAAAACCTTGATAAGGGGTTCTCGGTAATTTCTACTCTCTTCATATATGTCTATATGTATATTTTAATAAAGTGTATAGTGGGGTTTGTACGTATTTTTTTCATTATGGTCCGGGTAAAAAAAAATTCTAACAGTGTTTTTTTTACAAATAAATATTTGCTACCATGACAAGGGATTCCCGTATCTCTTCAGACTAGCTAAAGAGATAGCAGCCCTGCTTGCTTTAAGACACAATGTGTCTATTTATGTGCATGTCAAGCCAAAAGTTTTTTTCTTGTGGTAAAGTGGGGAAGGGTTAGAGCTCCTCTGGTTGGTTGGCCGCTGCCATTCATGGTAAGGGAAACCGGCTTTCTATTTAGCCCGGTGGCGGAAGGAGGAGGAGGGTGGCCGAACTTCCAGGGGACCTCGCTGCAGCCAGATCTCCTGGAAGTGGGGACGGGTACCTATTAAAAACGGGTAACTGTCTCCCCTACCCCCCTCCCCCCCCTTCCCCCGAAAGGTGCCAAATGTGGCATTGGAGGAAGGAGGAAGCAAACAAGCGGAGCTTCCACTTTTGGGTGGAACTCCGCCTTAAGTTTATTACTTTACATAGGTTTGTATACTGTTCCTTCTGGGGGCTTGATTGTTGGTAGCAGAACTTTTGATGTAATTGTGGATTGATTGGCCATGACGAAGGATTTCCGGATCTCTGCAGACTAGCTAAACTTCCCAAACTAGGAGGAATTCCTCTCTTAGACACTTGCCCCTTGAATAGGTGTCTGCATTAGAAGAATTACCCTTCACGTCTTGTTCTGGTAAAATTTTGGACTTCCCATCACTGTCTTTGTGACTATGGACACACAAATGAGGTAAATCTACTCATCCAGGACACAGACAGCCAAAAAACCTTGAATAGGGGTTCTAGTTCATCTCTAGGCTATGCATATATGTCTGTACATATATTTTAATTAAGTTTATAGTGGAGTTTGTACTTTTTTTTTTTTTTTTTTTTTCATTATGGTCTGGGTCAAAAAAAATTCTAACAGTATATTTTTCCAAATATTTCATACCATGACCAGGAATTCTTGGATTTCTACAGACTAGCTTAAGAGACAGCAGCACTGCTTGCTTTAAGACACAATTTGTCCATTTATGTGTATGTCAAGCCAAAAGGATTTTTCTTAAGGTAGAGTAGGAAGGGGTTAGAGCTCCTCCTGTGGGTTTTTTTTAGGCTAAAGTGGGGAAGGGTTAGAGCACTTTCCTGTGATTCTAATCCTTCCCTGCTCAAAATCAAATTTTTTTCGCTTGACATATACTTTTAAGTTTGTTACTTTACATATGTTTGTACACTGTACCTTCTGGGGGCTTGATTGTTGGTAGCTGCATTTTTGATGTAATGGTAGATTGGTAATAGATGTCTCATTGTGTTGCATCAATACTATTTTTTATTTTACTTTCACAGGAAGGAGATAGTTGGGAAATCATAGAAGGACTAAAGATAGGACAGACCAGTGTGCAGAAACCAGAAAAACATGAAGGATTTATGCTAAAGAAGAGAAAATGGCCATTGAAAGGCTGGCACAAAGTAAGTTTTGTCATGGGATGAAAAAAAGTTTGACTATAGTCTTCAAAAACACCATAAAATCCTTTTATTCTTGAGAGCCTTCTGATGATTCAAAAGAACACAAAGATAAAAGGATAGATGCTACATCCAGAGTTTGTACACCAGTGAAAATTTAGACAGGCAAGAACTGAATTGAATACCAAAGGAAATTCTGAATTAAGTTCTTGTGCTGCTGATGTGATCAGTATGGGTATATACTTGGCAGTCAGTCAGCATGTTGACTTCTGCCTGGAAGGACTGTCCTTTAGGTTATCTTTGAGTCGCAGGCATACAACATAAATGTGGTCATAGCAGTCAGTACTTGGACAGAGATTAGTTTCTTAAACACTCAGATTGAATGTGTTGTGTTCTTTCAGCAGGTACAACACAGCCATTGTGGACTGACTACTACTGTGCTTATTTTCAGTGTTGTCTACATGTAAATTAAATACAGCTTGTTATTTAGTGTGCTCACAACAACCATTTATATGACCTAAGGCTTCACTAAGTTTTTCAGAAGTATAATCAAAACAGTTTAAAAGCTGAAAAGACCATTTGCCCCAAAATGGATCCTAACACTCACGATGAAAGCTTGTAATTTCTGTCGTCTTTGTCCATCACTAGATGTGGTATAACCAGCTGTCAAAAGTGGTTTGCCCATAAAGTGTAAGGATATACTGGCGTAAATGTGTAAATTTGTTTATGGCATGGAGTCTACAAAGAAGAATTACAAAGAAGAATTTTTATTTTTATTACAGAGATTTTTTGTCCTAGAAAATGGCATATTGAAATATTCAAAATCGCCCATCGATGTAAGTATACTAAAGTTTGGGTCTAATTTTCTGCATTTAGCTTTTTTCTTAACATTGAGAAGTGATTTTATGTCAGTCATATAATTGATGGTTCTAAATGAAGCAAATTTGGTGGGCTTTTGTGTTAATTTCATAATATATTACTTTGCCTATTGGGTTTTATGATTTTCCTGTAGACTCAGAAAGGAAAACTGCATGGAAGTATTGATGTTGGCTTGTCTGTCATGTCCATTAAAAAGAAGGCACGGAGGATAGACCTGGACACAGAGGAGAACATCTACCATCTTAAGGTTAGGTTGTTGAACATATATTTCTTCTCTGCTCTTTATTTCTATATTATGTAGAATAATAGAATATATTTTCTCTCTGTTGACCCCATCCTGTTTTCTTGTTTTTACCTACTTATGTAGCTTTTGTTTATCTGTTAGAGCTCTGATTTGTATCTTAATTCAAAAAAACACTGAACAGTTTTGCTTCAGTGCTACAATTTAATGTAGCAAAAATGCAGACTGACGAAACTCATAGCAACCAATTGCCAATTAACTTTTACTGTTCTGACTGCTATAAACTGAAGGCTAAGTCTGGTTGCTATCGATTACTATACTTGGCACAGCAAAATTGCACTTTTATTTAAAAAGCTTACATATAATAAACTATTTGTGTGCCTTTTTAAATTTCAGTGGTCCCTACAGTAAAACAGTACTCTACCTATGGTGTTTCTTCATTTTGGTTTGAGTGATTGTTTGATCTCCCCCCTTATCCAGCATGAGATGCTGTACACAGGCTTCCTATAGCTACCCTCTAGTAGATTTTTCATTCAACTATTGAATGTGGATTTTCCTCTCTGTAGGTAAAATCTCAGGATACATTTGATGCATGGGTGTCCAAGCTTAGGCATCATCGACTTTACCGGCAAAATGAAATTGTGAGGTCACCAAGAGATGCCAGCTTTCATATGTTTCCATCAACATCAACTACTGAGTCCTCACCAGCAGCTAATATTACAGTGCCAGAGGGAAAGGTATGTGATTTTTGTTAGCACTTCAAAGCACCCAATAACTGTATGTCTTTGAGTATTTTTGACTTGTATATACAATATGATTTGTGGTTCTAGTAGTAGTATTTATGACTTGTACTGTATAAACAAAATGATTTGCAATCTGACTAGTCTAGTCTAGCAATGTCCTGTTTGTTTCATGTCCTAAATCACTTGTGTTTTCCTTCACATAACCTTGCTCTTTTTTAAAAGGGACCTTCTAGAAAAAGAGCTAGACTTTTTCCACTTATTGGTGGGGGCTGTCCAGTGATTGTATTGTCTTTTGGGAGATGACTGAAGTTGGAGGCTAGCTCTGAAAATCAACCATGCTGAGATAAACTGGAATGTATATTCCTATTTTTTTTTTTTTTAATCAAAACAACGTTTATTGAGCATAACACAAAAATATACAGACATACGGGTAATTGGTGCAACTGGCACCACAATGTCTAAATCCAATTGACATGTGTGAGCATATAAACAGTAAGGTACTCTACGAGTCATGGTCGGAAGAAGTGTGTGAACAAAGGGCTTGTACAGGGAGAAGGAGAGAGTTGCGGATAGGGCTCATGCTGTTATCCATTGGGAGTGCAGTTAGCCCTCCGCATCACATGTGGAAGCATCCTCCAACCATCTGTCCCAAATTTTGTGATATTTAGGGCAGCCCCTATGGGTGTAGAGCAGTTTTTTATAGGGAAGGGTGGTGTTGACTGCTCTGATCCATTGTTGTAGCGTAGGTGGGGGTCCCCTCATCCACGTCTTAGCGATCTGCAGTCTAGCAAGGAATAATGTTTCTTGCAAGAGGATATTCAGATATTTCTCGCCTTAAGGGAGTGAGAGGAGTCCCAACACGCAGTGCCGGGGGCAGAGGGACAATGGAGAGCCCATGCGGTCATGAAGAAACTGGACCACTTGGGTCCAAAACCCCTGTACGGACGGGCAAGTCCAGAGTAGATGATAGAATGATGCATCGGGATGACTACAACTGGGGCAGTTAGGGTTGTGGCCAGGTCTGTACTTAGAGATGCGATAGGGCCTCAAGTAGGACCTGTGGAGGATATAGAGGTTGGTAAGACGGACAGACAATTTGGGGGACACGGTTTTACAATTGGTGAAAGCCATATTCCAGTCTTCGTCTGACAGTGCACCCAAGTCGGATTCCCAACGGGACTTCAACAGGTAAGCGGTGGCCATTGCTGTGGGCGTCATGAGGTATGTATATAAGAGGGATATTCGTTTTTGGGGGTCCTTACCCAGAACAATGTCCACCAGTAGCGGGATCTCAAGATTCGGAATAGAACCCCTGAACTGCGTGCTGAGTGCGTGTTGGAGTTGAAGATAACGGAATAGCATATGGTTAGGTAAGGCAAAATTATCTTTGAGGACCTGAAAAGATTTAACCGACCCACCCGACACCACCTGCGACAAGATACGGGGCCCCCTTCCTGACCAGAGCACTTTTTACAATTTGGCACTGCGTCACTTTAACTGCTAATTGCGCGGTCATGCAATGCTGTACCCAAACGAAATTTGCGTCTTTTTTCCCACAAATAGAGCTTTCTTTTGATGGTATTTGATCACCTCTGGGGTTTTTATTTTTTGCGCTATAAACAGAAAAAGACCAAAAATTTTGAAAAAAAAAAAAGATATTTTCTAATTTTTGTTATAAAAAAAAATCCAATAAACTCAATTTTAGTCATACATTTAGGCCAAAATGTATTCGACCACATATCTTTGGTAAAAAAAATGTCAATAAGCGTATATTTAATGGCTTGCGCAAAAGTTATAGCGTCTACAAACTAGGGTACAGCTTTTAGTTTGACTGCCTATGTCATTTCTTGAAGTGCTAAAATGGCAGGGCAATACAACCCCCCCCCCCCCCCCAAATGACCCCATTTTGGAAAGTAGACACCCCAAGGAAATTGCTGAGAGGCATGTTGAGGCCATTAAATATTCCATTCTTTTTTGTCCCAAGTGATTGAATAATGATAAAAAAACATTTTTTTACAAAAAGTTGTCACTAAATGATATATGGCTAGCCGCATACGGGGCCCCAAAAACCAAGCACCGTCTTCAGGATTTCTAAGAGCGTAAATTTTTGATTTCACTCCTCACTACCTGTCACAGTTTTGAAGGCCATAAAATGCCAAGATGGTACAAGACCCTATTTTGGAAAGTAGACACCCCAAGCTATTTATTGAGAGGCATGTTGAGTCCATGGAATATTTTATATTTTGACACAAATTGCGGGAAAATTACAAACTTTTTTTTTTTTGCACAACGTTGTCACTAAATGATATATTGCTCAAACATGCCATGGGCATATGTGGAATTACACCCCAGAATACATTCTGCTGCTTCTTCTGAGTACGGGGATACCACATGTGTGGGACTTTTTGGGAGCCTAGCCGCGTACGGGTCCCCGAAAACCAAGCACCGCCTTCAGGATTTCTAAGGGCGTACATTTTTTATTTCACTCCTCACTACCTATCACAGTTTTGAAGGCCACACAATGCCCAGATGGCACAACCCCCCCCCCCCCAAATGACCCCATTTTGGAAAGTAGACACCCCAAGCTATTTGCTGAGAGGCATGGTGAGTATTTTGTAGCTCTCATTTGTTTTTGAAAATGAAGAAAGACAAGAAAAATGTGTTTTTGTTTTTTGTTTTTTATTATTCTTTTTTCAATTTTCAAAACTTTGTGACAAAAAGTGAGGTCTGCAAAATATTCACAATACCTCTCAACAAATAGCTTGGGGTGTCTACTTTCCAAAATGGGGTCATTTGGGTGGGTTTTGTGCCACCTGGGCATTCCATGGCCTCCGAAACTGTGATAGGCAGTGAAGAATGAAATCAAAATGTTACACCCTTAGAAAGCCTGAAGGCGGTGCTTGGTTTTCGGGGTCCTGTACGCGGCTAGGCTCCCAAAAAGTCTCACACATGTGGTATCCCCATACTCAGGAGAAGCAATAGAATGTATTTTGTGGTGTAATTTCACATATTCCCATGGCATGTTTGAGCAATATATCACTTAGTGTCTTTTTCCCGCAACTTGTGTCACAATATAAAATATTCCATGGACTCGACATGCCTCTCAGCAAATAGATTGGGGTGTCTACTTTCCAAAATGGGGTCATTTGGGGGGGGGGGGGTTGAACTGTCCTGGCATAAATGCACAACATTTAGAAGCTTATGGCCTCTTTTACATGAACGATCCGTTCAGGTCCGCCTGTCAGTTTTTTAGGCGGACCTGAACGGACCCTCCATAGACCTCTATGGAGCGTCGGATGTCAGCGGTGACATGTCCGCTGACATCCGACCCGCTCCAATCCGAAAAAGTGTAACGGAGGAAAAACCTACTTTCTCGTACATCACGGGACACAGAGCCTCAGTAATTACTGATGGGTTATATAGGGTATCACTAGGTGATTGGACACTGGCACACCCTAAACAGGAAGTTCAGCCCCCTATATAATCCCTCCCCTTACAGGGATACCTCAGTTTTTTCGCCAGTGTCTTAGGTGTTGGACGTGTAAAGATGTCCTGTGCTGAGCTCCAAAGGGAATATCCTATGTCCTATACTGGGGCAAGCCAGGCGAACCGGATCCATTTCAAAGTGTCTTTTCTAGGCAGAATTGGATGGTACCCGGGCCTCGTGTCCGAAGAAACGAGGTTTTACCTGTAACGCTTCCTCTTTTTAGAGAGCTGGACCCCGCATTTCAGAATTTGGTTTTCTAGCCTTATTTCTGGCCGGGTGCTTTACAGGCCCAGAACTGTGGATCCCCCTATTCGTAGGGGGCCCCAATCTCTGAAGGTTTTCCAAAACGGAGCCCACCGTGAGAGGTGAAGATTGGGTCTGTATAACAGAGCCCTGCGGATGGATAAGGTAGGGGAGATTCCACAGAATTTTTTAATTCTAGTAGGTTTCTCTAAAGTGGTTGTAAAGGTAAAAAATTTTTCACCTTAATGCATTCTATGCATTAAGGTGAAAAAACTTTTGACAGTACCGCCGCCCCCAGCCCCCACGTTTTACTTACCTGACGCCTCGAATCTTCGCTACTCGTCCTCGTCATCTTCATTGCAGCTCAGCCTGGTCGCTGATTGGCTGCAGTGGATGGATTGAAAGCAGCGCAGCCATTGGCTCGCGCTGCTGTCAATCACATCCGATGACGCGGGAGGCGGGGCCGAGTGATACAGCGAGCGGCTATAGCCGCCGGCTGTATCACGGGAGCGCGCCCACAAGCACTCACCACTATGCGAGGGAGCTCGCATTAAGGTGGTAAATGCTTGCGGGGAGGAGCTAAAACAGCCGCCGAGGGACCCCAGAAGACCAGGTTCGAGGCCACTCTGTGCAGAACGAGCTGCACAGTGAAGGTAAGTATAACATGTTTGTTATTTAAAAAAAAAAAAAAAAAATACCTTTACAACCCCTTTAAGTAAATGCATGCTATGCCTATTGTCACCACCGGGGGCTGCCAAGAGCACATACCTTCTCATGCTGGATTGTCTGTCTCGATGTTCACGCTGCACAAGCTCCTCCAGCCGAGCTCCAGGTAGGATGGGATTGGGGGCTCTCCTCTGGGATATTCCCCCGAAAATAGGGGGGGAGGAGCATCAGCGCGCTGTCCAGTGTGCCTGGATGCCCACATCGCCGGCTGCAAGGCATTAAGAAGCACACTTTGCAGGTGCGCACAGCCTATGGAGGGACACAGAGCTGATGGTCGCATGTAAGGTGGGACACAGGCATTCTCCTAGGCAGCATTTGCTAAAGAAACACTAGACTGGGCATTGGTAGCAGGGCTGTTGCTGGACTACATCGCTCAGCAGTCAGTGTTCATTTTTTGTGATACCTCCACCTTGTTGCTTTGCACTATGGGTAGAAGAGGTACAAATACCCCAAGAACCAGAGGCTCTAGGGGATCTCCTTCAGGTTCTGAGGACCCCCTTTCTGCAGCACCTTCCCCCCCCTGAAGGGCCAGGGATGGCTAGCAAGGGAGAGCCGTTGGGGTCAGGGGCTACACCTGCTTCTGGCACTTCAGCCCCTGTATACATTACGCAGGAGGTTTTTTCCTCAATCATTAATGGTTTAGAGGAAAGATTAATGGCCGTAATTGCATCTTCACTCAGTGGAAAAAAGCGCACTAGGTCTTCCTCTGTTTCCCAGGACCCTCAGGCAGAGGAGCTCTGGGATAGGGGAGAAGAATCCCTTCCAGAGGATCGGGATGGGAATGGATGGTTCCTCATCTGAGGAATCAAGTGGAGAAGGGCCCTCTTCAGCTTCTCAGGATGAGAAGGTCTTAGTACAGATCCTTGCTGGATTGGTCCGCTCCACATTTAATTTGCCCATATCTGAATCAGTTAAAGAACCCTCTTCTTCTTTGGGGTCACTGAAGCCTCCTCAAACAGCACATGCTTTTCCTGTTCATAATTTACTTAAAAAGCTCATTTATTCTGAGTGGGATCACCCAGATAAACGTTTTTTTCCGCCGAAAAAGATTTCAACACTTTATCCTATGGAAGAAAAGTTTATGAAGATGTGGGGGATACCGGCGGTTGACGCCGCCATTTCCTCCGTGAATAAAAGCCTGACTTGTCCTGTAGACAATGCTCAGATGCTCAGGGATCCTGTGGATAAAAAGATGGAATCCCTGTTGAAGGATGCTTTCTCCTTAGCAGGTTCGATAGCTCAACCTGCATTGGCAGCGATCGGAGTCTGTCAATACTTAAGAGACCATGTTAAGCAGGTCATCAAAGTTCTACCTGAACAGCAGGCCCAGGGGTTGGCTAACCTTCCAGCGGCCTTATGTTTTGCTGTTGACGCCATCAGAGATTCTATCATGCAAACCTCTCGTCTTTCACTTGGGTTGGTGCATATGCATAGAATCTGGTGGTTGAAAAATTGGTCAGCTGAAGCACCATGTAAGAAACTTCTGACTGGGTTTCCATTTCGTGGTGCAAGGTTGTTTGGAGAAGACTTGGATAATTATATCCAAAGGATCTCTAGTGGGAAAAGCACTCTCTTACCTGTTAAGAGGAGTAAGCGTCCCTCTTTCAAACGGACTCTTTCCCCAGTGCCAGCCTCCGTCTAGGTCAAGAAACAAGAGTCAACCCCAGGGACAAAAGAAGTCCTGGGGGAAGAGGTCTACTAGACAAGACACTAAGGCCTCTTTATGAAGGGGCGCCCCCGCTCGCTCGAGTGGGGGGAAGACTGCTACAGTTCTCAAAGCTCTGGCAGGAGGACTTCCAGGACAGATGGGTAATCTCCACGGTAACCTTAGGTTACAAACTGGAGTTCCAAGAATTTCCCTCTCCTCGTTTCCTCAGATCAAATGTCTCCGGGGATCCAGAGAAAAAGCAGTCGCTCCTTCTAGCGTTAGAGCGGCAAGAGGTCATTATGGTGGTTCCCACGAAGGATCAAGGATTGGGTTTTTATTCCAACCTTTTTATGGTCCAAAAGCCAAATGGGGATGTCGGACCCATTCTGGATCTAAGGGATCTGAATCGATTCCTAAGGATTCGGTCCTTTTGCATGGAATCAATTCGGACAGTAGTCTCCATCCTGCAGGGAGGAGAATTTCTGGCATCGATAGACATCAGAGATGCATATCTGCATGTGCCCATTTTTCCTGCTCATCAAAGGTTCTTGCGCTTCGAGATAGGAGGGCGCCATTTCCAGTTTGTGGCTCTGCCTTTCGGGCTAGCCACTGCACCTCGAGTGTTTACAAAAATCTTGGCTCCTCCTCTGGCCAGATTAAGGGCTCAAGGTATAACTGTCATAGCATACCTAGACGACCTGCTCTTGATAGACCGGTCGGTAGCCTGTTTGAACCGAAACTTGAGGACCACAGTCAAGTATCTGGAACAACTAGGTTGGATCCTCAACCTAGAAAAATCTTTCCTAAAACCAGTAAGAAGACTGGAGTATTTGGGTCTGATTATATATACAACCCAGGAGAAAGTATTTTTACCTCAGGCAAAGATCACTGCCTTAAGGGAGCTCATTCTGGTAGTCAGGACCAAAAAGGGTCCTTCTGTCTGCCTTTGTATGAGGCTGCTGGGAAAGATGGTAGCTTCATTCGTAGCAGTTCCCTATGCTCAGTTTCATTCAAGACTGCTGCAACACAGTATCCTGTCGGCCTGGAACATGAAGGTTCAGGCATTAGATATTCTGATGCACCTGTCTCATGCAGTGCGTCAGAGCCTCAGTTGGTGGTTAATACCCGAAAGCGTCAAAATCTTACATTTCTAAATGGATTCGACAAATGATTATTCAAGCTTACGGTTTGAAACAAAAAATTCCTCCGTTTCAGATCAAGGCACACTCCAAAAGGGCTATTGGTGCTTCTTGGGCGGTGCATCACCGGGCCCCTATGGCTCAAATCTGCAAGGCTGCAACCTGGTCTTCAGTCCATACATTCACCAGATTTTATCAGGTGGATGTGAGAAGGCATGAGGATATCGCCTTTGGGCGTAGTGTGCTGCAGGCAGCGGTACAAGGTCCTCAGGTCTGATTACACCCTACTTGGTTGTGGTTCCCCTCCCCTCAGATAGCATTGCTCTGGGACATCCCATCAGTAATTACTGAGGCTCTGTGTCCCGTGATGTACAAGAAAGAAAATAGGATTTTTTATAACAGCTTACCTGTAAAATCCTTTTCTTTTGATGTACATCACGGGACACAGAGGTCCCGCCCCTTCTTCTAATACACTTATATTGCTTTGCTACAAAACTGAGGTATCCCTGTAAGGGGAGGGATTATATAGGGGGCTGAACTTCCTGTTTAGGGTATGCCAGTGTCCAATCACCTAGTGATACCCTATATAACCCATCAGTAATTACTGAGGCTCTGTGTCCCGTGATGTACATCAAAAGAAAAGGATTTTACAGGTAAGCTGTTATAAAAAATCCTATTTTTCCATCCGTTATCGGATCGGGTGAAGACTGACTCTACGGTCCGTCATCATCTGATACCCCATAAGGGAGAGCGGCGCTCTGACAGGTCCGTGCAGCGACGGACCTGTCATCTTCCTGCTCAGCAGGAATCGGATCATCACGGATCCGTCCCGTGTGAAAGGACCCGAAGTCACACACCACCCACTCTTCTAATTACTTGAAGACAAAGCCCTTTCTGACACATTGTTTACATGGAAAGGTTTTTTTTTTGCAAGAAAATTACTTTGAACCGCAAACATTATATATTTTTCTAAAGCAAATGCCCTACAGATTAAAATGGTGGGCGTTTAATTTTTTTTTTTCACACAGTATTTGCGCAGTGATTTTTCAAACACTTTTTTGGGGGAAAAAACACTTTAATTTTAATGCACTAAAACACACTATATTGCCCAAATGTTTGATGAAATAAAAAAGATGATCTTAGGCCGAGTTCATAGCTTTAAAATTGCGCACAAACGTGCAGTGGCGACAAACTAAATACATTTTAAAAGCCTTTACAGTTTACCACTTTAGATTTACAGAGGAGGTCTACTAAAATTACTGCCCTCGATCTGACCTTCGCGGTGATACCTCACATGCATGGTGCAATTGCTGTTTACATTTGATTCCAGACCGACGATTGCGTTTGCCTTTGCGTGAGAGCAGGGGGGACAGGAGTGCTTTTTTTATTTATTTTTTCTTTTTCTTCTTTATTTTTTCTTTATTTTTTTGCTTTTTTATCTTATTTTTAAACTGTTCCTTTCATTTTTTTAAAACCATTTTTATTGTTATCTCAGGGAATATAAATATCCCCTATGATAGCAATAGGTAGTGACAGGTACTCTTTTTCTGAAAAAATTGGGGTCTATTAGATCCTAGATCTCTCCTCTGCCCTCAAAGCATCTGACCACACCAAGATCGGTGTGATAAAATGCTTTCCCAATTTCCCAATGGCGCTGTTTACATCCGGCGAAATCTAAGTCATAAAATGCTTGTAGCTTCCGGTTTCTTAGGCCATAGAGATGTTTGGAGCTATTCTGGTCTCTGATCAGCTCTATGGTCAGCTGGCCGAATCACCGGCTGCATTCTCAGGTTCCCTGTTGGGACAGGAGAGCCAGAGAAAAACACTGAAGACGGTGGGGGTGGGGGGTATTCCCTCCCACTGCTTGTAAAAGTAGTCTAGAGGCTAATTAGCTGCTAGGATTGCTTTTACATGAAAGCCGAGCGCTGGCTGAAAAGAATGATTCCAAGATGATACCTAAACCTGCAGGCATCATTCTGGTATAACCACTCAAAGTCCAGCAACATACCAGTACCTTGCTGGTCCCTGTTGGGCATATATTGTAAACTTTTTTTTCATGCAGCCTGTGGGCTGAATGAAAAAAAGAGATTGATTGGTGGGTATGCCAACCATTAGAATACCTCCCTTCATCCACCCACTTCTAATGATGGGCATACATGCACCGTTTATATATGTAGAAGCATGGGGGCATCCGCCCCAAAAGGTAGGAGCAAATCGCTCCTCCGCCCCTGCTGCCCCCATGCTTCGGTATATATGCTCTTTTTTTTTTTTTTAACTGTGGTGGTGAAATCATCTCCTACAGGGCTGGAGTCAAGGCTTTATATATCGTGGGAGCAAACGCTGTTGCTGTCAAGATAAATCCGCGCTGCAACTGAATGACGTACCTGTCAAGCAAATGATGGTTAACAAAAAACAAAGTAACATTACAGTATAACAGTAAGACTTACCATACCTGCAAAGCAAATACAAAACAAACAGTAAAAAATAAAACATTTTTTAACTCAACCTGTGCCTAAAATATATATATGTGTATATGTGTGTGTATATGTATGTCGAAGCATGGGGGCATCCACCCGCAAAAGGTAGGAGCAAATCGCTCCTCCGCCCCTGCTGCCCCCATGCTTCGGCATATATGCTCTTTTTTTTTTTTTTTTTTTTAACTGTGGTGGAATCACCTCCGACAGCGCTGGAGTCACGGTTTTATGTATCGTGGGAGCAAACGCTGTTGCCGTCAAGATAAATAAATCCGCTCTGCAGCTGAATGGCGTACCTGAAAACAAAAAAATGGTTAACAATAAAACACAGTAAACAGTAAAGTATAAAAAAATTGCATACCTATAAAGCAAACCTGATAACAATAAAACATTGCAGAATAGAATACAGTAAAAAAGAGCAGAACAATAGAGCGAGAATAGAGTGAAAACACTAAAGACAACTATTTTTGTTTTTTTTATTGTATTTTTTTTGTGCTTTTTTATTTTTTTTTGTAACTGTAACCGGTTCCAGGTTCGGGTCTCTCAAAATGCGATGGCATCTTGGGAGACCCTGTGAAAGTGTGCCTAGTCTGTGCAGTGCTGTACCCTATGCTAATACTCAACTAGTGTATGGTAGTGTTCAAAACATTCACCAATGCAAAGAGCAGGATTGTCAGGACAGGAGGGACAATAATAGCGGGTGTCACGCCTATATCCGCGGTTGCTGCAGACGCAACATCTTTTTTGGGGGGCTCGTTGGGTAGGGGTACTCGGGAGGACATAAAGAAAATGCCTCTCATGCAGCTGGCTTACTGCATGTGGTTGGGGAAGGTGAGGTGGATCACCGTCTGGAAACAGAATTGCTCTGACAATCTCTTCCTTGAATTGAATTTAAGGAAGGATCCAGTCCATCCTGAAGCTCTGTATAGCACATGAGCGTTCAGCAAAGCCAATTGAAATAAATAAACGGACACTTTCTTGTACCAGCATCTGGCCTTATGGGTAATTAGGTACGGCGCCAACAACTGGTCGTTGAGGTCCACCCCTCCCATATTTTGGTTATATTCGTGGACACAGAGGGGTTTCTCCACAACACCAGTCGCCGTAGTAATTTGGACCGGCGTGTCTGCATGAAGTGAGGTAAGAACGAAAACATTCTTATTATCCCTCCACTTCATAGCGAGCAAGTTATTACATTAGAAGCAGGTTCTCTCCCCCAGCGTCACCTGTAACAGTTATACGGTGATCACTGGTGAAAGGGTTGACTAGGGGGCAATCAGGGGGTTAAAACCTTTACTAGGTAGTATATGGGGCTCCCTGACGCTATAAAACGCTGACGGCGAACCTAAATACTTGCCTCCCTAACTAGCGTCACCTGTGACACTAATACAGCGATCAGAAAAACGATCGCTTAGTGACACTGGCGACGGGGGGGTGATCAAGGGGTTAAAACTTTATTAGTGTTAGGCCCTTTTAGGTCTAGGGTACCCCCCTAACTGCCCTACCACTTATAACTGTCACAAATGACACCAATGCAATAATCAGAAAAAAAAAACCTGCTATTGGTGTCACTGTGACAGGGGGTGCAGGGGGGTGACTGGGGGGTGAAATGTATGCCTAGAGTGTTCTACTGTAAGTGTAGTGTTGGTGCACTTACTTGGATGTCTTCTCTCCTAGGCGCCGTCACGAGAAGAGATGACATCACTTCCTCTGCCGCTGTTTACATTACAGAGGCAGAGGAAGATTGTCATTTGTTGTGAGCGATCGCAAGGGGGTGGCCACGAATGAGTGGCCTCCACCTCAGCACGGATCGCTCCCCTAACGATGCCGACCACCTCGGGAACCGGGGGGGCAGGGGGACAAGAGGCAAATCACGTACCAGGTACGTGATTTTGCCTGCCCGTGCCATTCTGCCGCAGTATATCTGCGTTAGGCGGTCGGCAAGTGGTTAAATGCCAGATTTGTGGAATGCACGACTAATAGTTGTCCTGTGGACAGAATCTCCCACCTGAGCTGTGGATCTCTGCAGCTCCTCCAGAGTTACCATGGGTCTCTTGGCTGCTTCTTTGATTCATATTCTCCTTGGCTGGCCTTCCAGTTTAGGTGGACAGCCATGTCTTGTTCGGAGGGGGAGTAAGCGTTGAGTTCCTCCACCTATTCTCTGGGGGAAAAAAAGGCCATGGATAACTTTTATATAGTCGTTCAGATACAATTGGCCCTTTTAAGGGCAACCATAATGATGATGCGACCCATGTATTGCACTTTTGTCCCTAACCATAAAACAATCCAGTTGCACTTCAGTGCTGTCTAAGGAACGGTTTTGACACCATTAGTGGCTCTGGAAAAGGCTAGACATAATGCCATAAACAATGGCTCCATCTCGGAGCCTTCTGTCACCTTCAGCTAACATTGGATCCACCTCATTCCATTACAGTGTTTACAAGTTTTTCTTCCTCGGTGCATCTGTTTGCTGGTCTCTTGACTGCTAATCATATTATGCCTCTGGTCCTCTTGTCTTTAACCAGTCCTGTGTGTATACACCCATTTTTACATTTGTAATACCATCACTTTTGTAAGTACTTTTGAATACTATGCAGACTTGGAGGAATAGAAAAGTGACTCCTCTGCTTAAGTAGACCTTGAGGTCACTAACCTTAACCATGAATAATCTAGTTCGTTTTTTTTTTTTTTTTTTAACCTAGAATTATCTTGTAATGCCTTTCTCTTACACAAATCACCTGGAGCTAGTACCTTGATTCATCTACCTTTTATTTACTATAGCAGGCCCCTTTGCCCAACATTGCCATTATACATTACCGTATATACTCGAGTATAAGTCGAGTTTTTCAGCACTTTTTTTGTGCTGAAAGTGCCCCCCTCGACTTATACTCGAGTCAAGCACTTTTCTGCAGCAAAAAATTTTATTTTCCGAACCGACTTTGAGGCCCCGTATCTCAGGGCCATTTGGTGTGCAAACCCAGTGGAACTGGTACCACAACATATCCAAAGCTGGGGTTCCTAGGACCAAGTGGCCCCGAGATACGGGGCCCCAAACCCGGTTCGGAATATGTCATTCTCTGCTGCAGAAAAGTGCTTGACATTTTCTGAACCGATTTTTGGGGCCCTGTATCTCAGGGACACTTGGTGCTAGAAACCCCAGCTTTGGATATTTTATGGTGCTAGTTCCACTGGGTTTGCACACCAAAATTTGGGGTTCCTAAAACTAAGTAGCCCCAAGATATGGGGCCCCAAAGTCGGTTAACTGTGTCCATCTGCAGCAATGTCATTTCGGGACCCTTTGGGTTCAGAGACCCCAAATTTTGGCTGCAGCTAGGGGGCATCCAGGAACCCTTAACTACCGAGTTTGAAGTTCGGGGGACCTATGGCTGCAAATTGGCACAGTGAGGCTGCAAATGGGCATTGTTGACCCTCTTTTCCACTTACAGTAGCTGTGCATTTCTCACCCTCGTCTTATACTCGAGTCACTAGTTTTTACCATTTTTTTTGTGGTAAATTAGGGCCTCGACTTATACTCGGAACGACTTATACTCGAGTATATACGGTATCTTTCTGTGCTGCACAGCCATATAACAGAACCCAGAGGTTCTTAAAACCTGTGTCTAGAATACATCAACAGCCAATCACATGAACAAATGACCATGCAAATAATCACATGAAGATGCTGAAGACGAAGAACAGAGAATCTGAACTCAAATAACCTCCTCATTAGCAGCCGTGACCATCAGCCATGGGATCTTAGAGCAATGGTTTCTACAGCCAAAGTAAAAATTACAAGAATCGAGTTAACTGTTATGATTTTTAGGAAGCAAGGTGAGCAGTGTTGAGGGGGTCTTCTGTAGGGGTAGGTCTGCTTTACATGCTACAGTTTTTTTTTTTTTTTTTTTTGCATCCATTTATTTAGGGTGCAAAAATGAATGTGCACAAAAAGGGTTCTCCCTTTTCACAAGCAACAGGAAGGGACTCTACTCCTTTTTTTTTTTTTTTTTTGTCTGTAGCCTGTGTTTTTGTAATTTTTTTTTTTTTTTTGGTGCCTTGGTTTTCTTTGCTTTTTGAAGTTCGTTGAGGCAGCAGCAGCAGTGTGAGAGGCTGGAAGTAAAGTAATTCATGTCACTGGGAACATTGACAAAGGGTTACTTGAAAATGTCAGTACAATGTTGACAGATCAGTGAGTTCTTTGTAAATAAATATGCTTTGCGTGTCCGTATATGCAGTGACCCATGATGAGCATTCTTGTGTGCTCAAATTCTCTCTCAAGATCATATATTCTTATTACTAATTTGAAAAACCATTACAGCGTGATGAAATCCAAGCATGGTTAATGTAAGAGCTGTAGAAAATGGTGAATGATAATCTTACAATCTACCACTACACTGGTCCTTCTGGGTGATAATGTGGTTTGGGTTTGGGAATTCAGAGGAGAGAAGCTCCTAACAGAGAAGCACCCACTTTAGTTAAACCCAGGTCTGTGAAAACAATGTGGGTTTATAGTGGAGAACACAGCATTTTATTTAAGTCAGGCTAAAACTTGATGGTGGAATGCAAACCTCTATAAATAATTAAAAGAAAAAGATTCAGCTGAAAATGCAATAAATTATAGCTGCAAGAGCTCCAACAGATACCAATTGGCCAAAAAAAATAAATCATATAAACAAAAGTGGTGCGCTGCAACTCATATATTATTTACATACAAATAAATATAAATATGTATATCCAAAAAAAGTCCAATGTGTAAAAAAACGAAAAAAAAGTCCACCAAAGAAATGATATAGACAGTCCAGGCACTATAGCTCTCCAATAAAGTGGCAAGTGCAAAAGTGTAGCTATGCGAATGATGTCATGTTTCACCGTTGTGTGTACCCATCCATACCTGCTTACCTGAACAATTTGACCCTCTAAAGGGCCATACACACGGGCCGAATATTGGGTCTATTGGACATGGGCTGAATATCATTTCTATTGAACTGGCCGACATTCAGCCTGTGTGTACAGCAGCCGGTCCGACAGGAGGCGGCCAAATGTCTGGCTTCTCTCAAATGGGCATGACCAAAAAAGGACTGCCAATCGGCATCCAATCGCCAGTGTGTTCTGGAAAGGGGGGGGGGTGTCCCCCTGTCAGAACACAATAGCTCAGTGGGGGAGATTGTGTACTACAATCCGATGTTAGTACAGCAATCTCCTCCCCAGCACTTTAGGTTTTTTTTTCCGCTCAGCCCGCTGGGTTGGTGGGTAGTGTGTACTAGGCTTAAGATAGAGCAGTCAAAAATAGCATCAAGTATAACCAAAATCTCATAACCGTGCCACCAGAACTTTCAACTCCAGGTCAGGTCCACTGGTCACCCTCCGGCTCATCAGTATATCATAATGATTTATATGAAATGCAAGCTTAGCAACCCAATTTTATCTTAGATTAGAAAAAATCTATTCACCGGTTGCTATAGCCTTCTTTACCACATTTTGATGTTTTTCTTTAATAATTGCAGCTCTAGACCTAATAGGTAGGAGGGGAACAAAAAATAGCATTTTTTTTTTTTTGGAGGGGAGTGGGGATGAGTTAAATAAAGGAATAATGCATTTTTATTGACCAATTAGATGGCCGAAATTCCAGAACATTTTTAGCAGACAAAAGCAGAAAAATACAAAATCATCCGCAAGGGTGTAGTTCATACGTAGGTAGAAGTCAGCGTAGGTGGCACACAGTTCACTTACCAGAATTTGTACCTGATGGCTGGTAATATCACAGGGAAGCAGAAGCATGTACAGTATCTACAAAAGTGAGTACACACCTCACATTTTTGTAAATATTTTACTATATCTTGGCCTTGACCACCGTGCTGCAGCTCAGTTTCAGGGTCTTGGCAATCTTATAGCCTAGGCCAGTGATGGTGAACCTTGACACCCCAGATGTTTTGGAACTACATTTCCCATGATGCTCAACTACACTACAGAGTGCATGAGCATCATGGGAAATGTAGTTCCAAAACATCTGGGGTGCCAAGGTTCGCTATCACTGGCCTAGGCCATCTTTATGTAGAGCAACAATTCTTTTTTTTTTCAGATCCTCAGAGAGTTCTTTGACATGAGGTGCCATGTTGAACTTTCAGTGGCCAGTATGAGAGAGTGAGAGTTATAACACCAAATTTAACACATCTGATCGCCATTCACACCTGAGACCTTTGTAACACTAATGAATCACATTAGTACTCACTTTTGTTGCCAGCGGTTTAGACATTAATGGCTGTGTGTTGAGTTATTTTGAGGGGACAGCAAATTTACACTGTTATACAAGCTGTACACTCACTACTTTACATTGTAGCAAAGTGTCATTTCTTCAGTGTTGTCACATGAAAAGATATAATAAAATATTTACAAAAATGTGAGGGGTGTACTCACTTTTGTGAGATACTGTTTGTTGCAGTTTCCTATTCCTGCAATAGGTTGTGAGAGCATTCAGTGATGACTAACCTGATCGGAAAGACACCAGTGTAAGTTTGTGTAAAGATGGAAGGCTAATGATATTTTAGGGAGCTGCTTGAAGTTTAATTCCACTTTGTCACACAAGTCCACTTTATTATCACATTCTAATACTAGATCAAAAATGTACAATAGAAGAAAATGGAATTTTAAGTTGTTTAAACCTAATCTGCACATAGACTGCGACCTGCCTGTTTGGATTACATGTACGATAGAAAATCTAAAGACAAAAATATCTAATCACAATCAGTGCTGTGCAAAAGATTGGTCCAACAGAATTAAGTGAAGGTACTTGCCTGGACTATTTTTGGTTTGTGAGGATTTCCCTTTAAGGCAAATTGCATGATAATTTATACAAGATATAGTATGGAAAATCAGTCCACTGGGTTTTACAATTTGAAGCTGGCACATGCTTATTAGGCCAGTCTGTTCTCATCTGCTGTCAATCCCGAGTTCCATTATTTGAAGACAGAGTGTTCAAATTGCATTCCACTAATAATCCTCCTTGGGTTATATTAGGAAAGAAGTTTAGACTTTATATAGTAGCTGTCTCACGAGAGAGAGTGACTCATGCTGGAAATACATTTAGGCGTTGTAAAAGGGTCACTTTTTAGGCATTTTCAATCCTTTTTTTTTTTTTTTTTAAGCCTTTGGGCAAAATATTGCATTAGTGATTCAGTGCACAATTAAAAACTCAACTTTTAATGTCTAGCCTATTTCTTTTGAGTGGACCTTTAGCAAAATTGCTTATTTTTCTTAAAATGAAAAAAGCTTGAATTCCAGCCTGCTGTAACTGCCGTGAATCAACAGATTGCTGGGTAAGGAGAAAAATATTTAAAAGAAGCTTGTCTGGGGTTTCATTTTAGGAACCTGCTAAACACCCCTAAAGCTCTAAAGACTACAGATGTCCACTTACCTGCTAAAGATCTCTAATTCCCTTCCAACCTGCGGTCCTGCCACATTTTGCCCAATTTTAGGTATTCTGCCTACAGATCTGGGCCTAATAAAGCTAAAAAAAAAAAATCACATTTTGCCATTGCAAAATAGGGAACTCTTGTTTAGCCATTTCTGTTCGTATGTGAACATTAATATGCGTATACATAGACATTGGTATAAGTAAACTGGCTTTATTTCATAATATATAATTTATTATTATTATTCATATTTTTTTTGTTTCTAGAGGTAGATTTTCTGTTAAACCTTATATATTCATATTACCTTTTTGTGTGAGCGGGATCCTCTTTATATGTGCCTCTTCACAAGTTGGCAGGGTGCAGGGCCTCTCTCACTGGTGTGATGGGAATCATTTAAAAAAATATATATATTTTCCATCACTAAGGGTGTGAAAGTCTTTCTCTAAACAGCTCACATAATCTTGTTGAACTGATTGTTGTAAATTGGAGGAATGTGTCACTGTTGCATTAAAGTGCACTGTCTGCAATGGCCACTATGTGATCCAGAACCAATTGTGGCAGGGCATTTTCTGAGGCAGGTTTAATTTCCAGTTGCAGACTAAAATCTTTATGGTACATTTATTTTTTTTTTCTAAAAAAAAGGTGCATTAAAAAGCAAAAAATATACATAGGTATATGTATAGACTTTTTTTTCTTCGATATTTACTATCATAGGTCTGTTTGTGCTCCCATTTAAAGGAGCAGCATTACTTTATTTTATTTTTTTTTTGTATAATAACACAAGTATATGCCTCAAATAGTTGTAGGTTTTTAGGGGCTTTCTGTAAAAACAAAAAAAATGCATTAGCTGAAACTGGCATGTTCAGTAAACTCTGCAAAATGTAAAAAAAGGAACTCACCCACAGCACGTAGTGTAAATTCTGTTTACTGAAATTGGGCCACTTGCAGTCTTGAATGAATGAACTAAAAAAAAATATTTAGTGTCTTTGTATATATTAGTTTAGTTTATATTTGAAAAGAATAAGACTCATCCACAAATACGCCTGTACAAAATTGCAAATTGTTTCTGTTGGTAGAGCACTTTGCCACTTGCATTCTTGTATTGAGCTAAAAATGTAACATTTAGTCTTGTATGTATCTGTTGTATTGTATTTTGAATTATCATTGTTCCACAAATAATAGTTCATTAGTTTCTATATACCTACATTTCATCCTCTTCTGTTTTCCAGGGTCCACAGAATAATTTCACATGGCAGTCTCCCATCCCATGCAGCAACAGCCTTCCAGCCACATGTACCACCGGTCAGAGTAAGGTTGTGGCATGGCTACAGGACTCGGAGGAGATGGATAAATGTGCCGAAGGTACTTTCCACAAAATTGTAGCAAAAATGACAGAACTTATATTTAAACTAGAATTCGAGTCAACCTTTTTCTAGTTTTGAATTGGGAATGGGAAGGTTGCTGACAAATAAGTCCAAGGAAATTTAAACTCGTATAGTTTTCACTTCGAGAGGAGAAATGGGGACAGCTGTTTTTTGACAAATGTCTCTTGCTTTCAAAAGATTCTAACCCTTCTCCACTATCTCCATAACTGGGGAAAAAATGTTTTAGTTGGTGTTTCACTTTAAACTGTATTAAAAACAATAAAATATAAAGCGGAGATACAAACAGAAGAGCAAAAAGGAAGATAAAAGTAGATAAAGTAATACCATACTGTTTTTACCAAAACAATAAGTGCAGCGTCCCATGGCACACACATGGATGAGGAAGACTGGTTGTGATGGATACTTTGCGCACTGCAGAGACCTTCTGGTCCCTGCAAGTACCATTAAATCGCTTCCTGTATTCCTATTTATCTCCCTTGGATCTTTGGCCCAGGATCAGCTTGGGGCTATAAAAACTGCCCCCAGTTGAGGAAAACCTCCTCCCAACCCTTTTTTTTTAACTGTCAAATGTCAGAACATATTTTGAAGGGCCCTTGCACATCTAACACAGTTGACTGTAGTAGAATGCATTTTGAACTGCACTCCAACTGCATAGACACCCCAAAATCAAGGTAATCCTATGGGCATCATTGCAGTGCAGTTAAAAACAAACAAAAAAAATAAAAAGTAGAGCATGCTGCATTTTTCTGCAGTGCAAAAGCAGGGAACATGATACAAACTCATTTCAAATGCACTGCACCACCCCCCTTTAAGCCAAGAAAGCCAAGCCCAAAAATGTATAGCAAAATGCACTAAAAAAGCAGTACTAAACGCAGCGTATGACGCATGCAAAATGCATTAAAGTGTCTGTCTAGTGCATATCAAGCGCCCTTCAAATGCATGTAAACATGCCATCAAAAAACGTGCAGTTATGTGCATTTTATGGTGTGAATGGGCCCTAAGTAGAGGCTCTGACTTTAGACAGTTGTATGACAGGGGTGGAGCCAAGTACCATGCTCTGTACCACTTTCAGTTCATTAAAAGATTCAGCTTTGCGGACACATACATTTTAGCCAAATAGACAATCCAAAAGAAGTCGTTATAGATTTTGCATTAACTGATACGCAACTGACAGCATCTTGGGTATTCCTATATATGTTATAGGTAGATAAGGCAAAATGCTTTAAATATGTGTTACTTAATTTTAAAATTGGATTGCAAGTCATTTAGACTGCTGATTGAAGCTAGACATAGGCACCCATTTAATTACCTCTTTTCTGATATCTTCATATCAGATGTATATGGAAGACTGTGGATTCACAGGGGAAGCCCGTTGAATAATAAGCAAGAGTAGACCTTGTCTAGAATGATAATGTTATTGATCTGCCTATCTATGATACAACATGGTTTTAAGGAAACATTGTGCTCAGTTTAAAAAATATTCTAATTTGATTTTAATTCACGACGTGTTTGATAATTTATTCCGATATATTTCTGTTTCTTTTGCTAGATTTGGCCCAGTGTCAGTCCAATCTGATTGAGCTTAGCAAAGTGCTTCATAATCTGGAAATTCTGCAAAGGACCCAGTCTGCACCCAATTTCATTGACATGCAGGTGCGGTCATGATTAACCCTAAAATATGTGCATGATTAAGAACTAATTTAATTAGAGAATGTATAGAATTCCTAAACAAATGACACTCAATGTGTTAGATTGGTGTAACCTGGAATCCTTTAGGCCTACAAATTATAGCAAAGATACATGCATTCACAAAGAGACATCCTAACATTGTAGAATAAAATTGTTGGCTTTTAAGACAGATTACTCTTTCTAGTAATTCTAAAGAGTTGCGCTAGAAACATAATTGATCTAAAAAATTAATATAATTGCATTTATCCAAAACATTAACAGGTGTGATATAAATGATTTTCAATTGATGTTGTGCTATGTAAGTATTTATAGGACACCCAGATATAGCAAACTCAAAGAACAGATGCACCAGCACACTGATACAGTGACACAACTCTTAGATATAAGTTCATATGATTACCCCAGTCAGGGTGTTTGGCCATATGCGCATTTGACCTTTCTTTAGTTAGAGGGTCCACAGCTTTTGGTAAGCTTACATCCATACTAAGGTGGTGGTGTCACACTTTGGAAATCTACTGGTAATTGGATGTTTGACCACTTTCGTTAATACTCATGAAGAGGAGCTATTTAAACCCATATAAACTTTATGGATTTATATCTGGGAGTTGTGTCACTGTATCAGTGTGCTGGTGTATCTGTTCTTTGATTTTGCTATGTGCAATGTGACTTTGCATGTGGGTGTCCTATAATTACATAGCGTGTCAGCACTTTAAAATTATTTATATCCCAACTGTTAATGTTTTGGATAAATGCAATTGTCTTAAATTTTGAGTTTAATATTGTTTCTAGCGCAGTTCTTTTTTAGAATTACTTGATCTGGTCTGTGATAAAATATCTCGCAGAGCTGCTGCTGTCTATTATCACTTTTTTAGCAACACTATTGTTGTGTTTATTTGTACCATTATAATTCATTGTTCTCTCCAAGCACCGTTTTTCGATTTGAAATAGGTTACTCTTTCTCCCTATTCAAGACTTAAACTGTCCTTTAAAGTTTTAATCTGCACTCAGTAAAAGCATTTTATAAAAACAATTCTGCAATCAGAAAAAACGTGTAACAGGTACACTGTACTGTAGGCATCAAAAGGTGTCTACTCCTACCTTCCCAGTGTCACCTGCTGCCCCAGTCCATCACCGGCAACATGGGAACCCCCTGCATTTCCTATGCAATAATGACTTTCAGAAAGTTTATGCGTAAGTACAGTGTACAGATACTCCTCGTTTACCGACTTACAGGTTTAACGACCGCTTGGACTTGCGACCTGCTCTCCCCACCCTAACGACCCGCTATACATCATTGTATTTTACAGTACAGAATTTTCGATTGTGTTCTGTACTTATGCAAATCAAAAAAACATTATTGAACTGGAGTATTGTGTTTTAGACCTTTTTTTCACAATGCAGTACAGTAGTTTAGAATGATTAAAATACTAATTACTTGCAGCTCCTTGTTTAACGACCAATTCGTTTAACGACCTCGTAGTTGGAACGGAACCTGGTTGTTAAGTGAGGAGAGCCTTGTATATGCATTATATGAATTTTTTCAGACTACAGATATGGTTTCTCTGTCAACAGAACACTTTGTTCCATACCAATGCAAATGATCTAGACTAAACATGGCAATCATAATTTTATCATATAGTATGGGTATGCCAACATGGACAGGAACATTCTATGTGCTGATGTTCATGTAAAGGAAAAGGAAAGTATATCCAAAGCAGAAACCTGGTTTAGAACCTATGTCAATCTGTCTGTTCTTTTTGTATCCATGCAAAGGGAGATTCATCCTTCGTTTGTCCTGGCGACCACTGTTACCTGGATGGAAAGTGATAGGAAATTCAAAATGTTTCAGGTGTCACACTCTATAAAGTCTAATTATATTTATATGTAGATGTTTTAGCCTAAAGATTCCCATGGTTACACCTAGCAGTAGAGTTCTTCTTTGTTTTTTTTAAAGCACTACCGACCAGACCTGCAACAATATCCGTATTGATTTTCGAATCAGCGTTTGTCACAATGTATGTGCTGTACAGGGGCATCATTATAAGAGGTTGCTGCTGAATAGCAACAAGGTTACTCTGATGACTCAGATCTGTCAGACTCAATTGTAAATCTGTTATTCCCATGACATGAAAGACCATATTGTAGACTTGACTGTAAATTGCTGCATGATGCGGAATGTTTAATGTATATATGGTAAATACATCCCATTATCTAGTTTATACTACTTTAAAATTGTCTGACTCCAGCTACACAAAACTTAAGATCTATGGTCAACATAAAAAAAAAAAAATTCAGTGGGTTCATACTTTAAAGGTCATTTACTCCTAGTTATACTATAAGATATGTTTGCAAATTACTTAGCATGTAGATCAAATTGACTTTGTCCTGGAATAAACATGACATGAAATAATGTCCACCATGTGGTACATTGTTTAAGACCTGGAAAACACATGCAATAAAAAAAAATGTGCTAAATAGTAAATATAGGATCTCTTGTTTATGATTTTGTTTTTATACCTGTGTCTATAGATAGAAGTATGGGTATGTTCCTACAATAACACATGCAGCAACATGTGTTGTGGCATTGCTCTTTGCCCTTCATTTTCAAATATGCTACATTTTAAAATTTTTAAATGATTACATTCAGCTCCCTTCTTTGGTATTCACAGAGAATTTTCTCCAAAAAATGCAAAATGTTGGATTGTTTCACAACATTGTTTCACCGTGCTTTTGTGAGAATGTGTTTCATCTTAAAACTGATTTCTGCAGTAATATTTACTTTGTATAGCCAAATGCAGGTTAATGAAACCAAAGCAAATGAAACAAATACCTTATTTTATATTTCATGCATAGTATGGTTTAGGATTTCTTGCATCATAGAGGTTTTCAGATAATATTTTGCAATTGATAAAAGTACATTATGAGAGGTTACATTTTCTTGTTACTTTACTACACAACAAAACTAAAAGTGAATCATTTGTGTAATAGCAGGTACCATAAGGTGCCTACACAGCTTATTAGCTTCTGAAAATTGGCCCGAATGTTTCTGCTGCTGGGGTTTTGGGATATGAGTTTTTGTCACTAATAGCTTTTAATGCACATTAATTAACTTGACCCACCTGAAAAACGAACTTATTATTCCTCATAAAGAAAAGGTTAATGGGGACATACCTAAAAACCACAGGGCTCCAAAGATATTTTTTATGGGGGCCCTCCTCAAGCCGAGAAAAAATTCTATTGTACACCCTAATTTATTACAGCTGGGCCTGACCTACAGCATACTGTATGTATATTCTTTTTACGCATAACACTTTTTTTTTTAATACTTGAGGGCCCATATACATGGGCAATTTTGCCCTTCTAGTGGGAGGCACAGGTGACACATTTCTGTGTGTGTAATTTTTGTGTCGAGGGCATATTTGTATATAAGGACCACTCAAAACTGTGTACAGCTGCCACATATTTCAGCCTATTATTGATTTTGACAGGCAATGGGCTGTTTTCTCCATCTGTGCCTCCTGAGCACTCGAATATATGGGCATAAGCACGCATGTGCATGAGCCCTCCATACAAAGTGAAATGCAAAGCATTGTCCCTGGAATTCGTAGTGTTGTAAACGCTCTTTAGAATTCTCTCGCACCTCTGCACCACAAATGTCAGTGCTTGTGACAGATTTATACATTTGACAGGTACATAGATTTGTTTAAGGAGACCCACAATGAGGCAAGAATGTCCATATTGGGCACTCTGTCCCCAGTGCAACTCAGGCTCAATGTTGGTGCTCTTCCTCCCTGACCACTGCACCCATCACTGAGACTGGTACAGCAGTTACGGAGTTCTGTTGTAGGGTGGGCAGAACATGATGGGGAACTCTCAGACTAGTTCCCCATCAGGTCCGCCTTCCCCCTGATTTTCAGTGGGTGGAATCCATAGCTACTATTCAGTCCAATAGCAGATAGAGAATGCATCAACTGCCCTCCCCTGCCAATCTTAAGGAAGGTGAGCCTGATGCACTGAATAGTGGCCATGGAATCCACCCTCTGTCAATCGCAAGGCAGACGAATTTGCAAAAACTTGAACGCTTTTGGAAAGGAAGAGTGGTGGAATGCTTGTCTTGGGTTCCAAGCTGGCATTTGTATATGATGCTCACTTAGATTTGTAAAATGTTTGGGTTTTCTGGTTTATTTTTTTTATAATAATACTATGCAGTCCCTGGCTGTTACTAATCAAACATGTTTTGTTTAATGTTCCATAGTCGGGTCCATTTAAAATGTTTTACTACATGGCAAATCAGTCTCAAAAATAGGTATCATTGATATCTCGCAGTTTGTCTCTTTTCTCAAGAAAAACATTTAGTGAACCAAAATCCTGCTTCTTTCTTAGATATGCATAAGCTATTTTGTGATAAATTGCCAAGATCATCCAATTTCTTTATGCACATCTCAATGTTCCTTTTATCTTGTATTCTTTAATATTTTCATAGCAAAACACGTAGAGAATCATTGCAGATATAATCTTGTTAGTTATCTCATTTAACATAGAAATAACATCTAGAAGAGTATTCATAAAAGACAACGAAAAATCCTAATATAACATTAACCACTTCAATACAGGTCATTTTCACCCCCTTCCTGCCCAAGCCAATTTTCAGCTTTAAGCATTGTCGCACTTTGAATAACAATTGCGCGGTCATGCAACACTGTACCCAAATGAAATTTTTATCATTTTTTTCCCCACTAATAGAGCTTTCTTTTGGTGGTATCACCCCTGCAGTTTTTATTTCTTGCGCTATAAACAAAAGAGTGACAAGTTTGAAAAAAAAAACACAATATTTTTTACTTTTTGCTATAATAAATATCCAAATTTAAAAAAAAAACAAAAACAAATTTTCTCCTCAGTTTAGGCTGATACGTATTCTTCTACATATTTTTGGTAAAAAATATCACAATAAGCGTATATTTATTGGTTTGCACAAAAGATATAGCGTCTACAAAAAAGGGGGATAGATTTATAGCATTTTTATTTTTAATTTTTTTTTTTTTACTAGTAATGGCGGCGATCTGTGATTTTTATCATGACTGCAATATTGCGGCGGACACATCGAACATTTTTGACACATTTTTGGGACCATTTACATTTATACAGCGATCCGTGCTATAAAAATGCATTGATTACTGTCTAAATGTGACTGGCAATGAAGGGGTTAACCAGGAGGGGGCGCTGTAGGGGTTAATTATGTTCCTAAGGAGTGATTCTAACTGTGGGGGGAGGAGACCGATCGGTGTTTCTCTGTACAAGGAACACACCATCGTTCTCCTCTCCTCTGACAGGACGTGGATCTGTGTGTTTACACACACAGATCAACGGTCCTGCTCAGTTACCAGGCACATGCACCGGGACCCGAGTGACGCGGCGGTGCGCGAGCGCCCCCTGGTGGGCCTGGAAGGCCGTCACGTCATATGACGGCAGCCCAGGATAACAGCTGCACCGTCCCGCCGTCATATGACGGTGGGCAGGCAGCAAGTGGTTAATAAAGAAGAAACACAGCTGTTTTTCTGATTCCGTATCTTATATAGGAATCACAATTAACGTAAAAGTTAAAGGTAATAAAAAGCTCAGCAAATTAAGTTGATAACACTATAAAGACTAAACTATTACATTATATTTCGAACCACCCCCAAATTACCCTTTAGCCTTTCCATATTATACCATGTAATATACTGAAAAGTGGTCATAGTTTACCAAAGCTGACCCACAGGCGAATCCTGAACCATATAGTAAGATCACATATAAAAAAATGTCTTTATGTATACTTTTTTATTTCGCTGGGTATCCAATTTATCCATCGTATACAATACAATTGCCTTGTTATCCTGTAACGTAGGGGGGGGGGTTAGGCTACATCAAGTCAATATTGTCTTTTTGCACCCAACAAACAAATGATTTCCCATCTTCTAAGTGCTACCTGTAGCCTTTTATTCCCCTTAAAGGATAATGTAATAAGCACATAGATGGTGTGGAGAGTCAGCCTGGGGCAGGGTTAAGAAGGGGTTAATTGAAGAGGGCAGGTACTTCCCCCTTCAGACCTACTTATTGCCACCTGAGTTGCAAATGTCAGAGAGGAGAAGTGTGTTTGGAGAGAGATGGCTGTTGAGCTATCAGAGCTGAGAGGAGCTTGAAGCTGGAAGGACCCTTGTTGCTTATGACTTAAACCTGCTGGGTGAGCTTGCCTGAACTGGGACTTTGCTGTTATATGCTGTGGCTGGGATGCTGTGCATGATTTAAAAGGACTGTCTTATACTGCTAAGAGTGTTTGTGTTGTTTGAACTGCCTATAAAGACAAATCCTGTTAATTTTCTGTTGCATTTTGCTGAATAAAGCCTTTTAAGTTGACTGAATTGTCTCACTGCTGCTTGTTAACCCCTCGGATCCTGACAATTGGTGGAGCTGTGCATTGGGCAGTTTGACGGGTACAGGCCAATCCCATGTCCTGGGTGAAAGCTGCACAGGCTCTGAAGTCTTCAGAACAAGCCATGGAGGAGCTAATTAAACAATTAGCAATAGCTAATGCCCAGGCAGTCGCTGTGCAACCGGAAACAAACCACTTACTGGTTGAACAGCTAGCAGGACTGCAAAAGGCGGTGACCCAGCAGGCTGAAATAATGAAAGGTGACCCCGCTGTAAAGTGACCCCCGGAAGGCAGTTCGGCGGGCTATGCAAAAGATGACAGCCAGAGATATTGTGAAAGTTTATATGGCAATGTTTGCTTTCCTGAGTGCAGATCCTCAACAGGTCTATTGTGATTTGGCCTCTGAATCAGCACGGGACTATAAACTGCTTAAGGCAGAAATCCTAGCCAAGCTGGTAGTGACTGTGGCTCTAAGGGCAAACCGTGTTCATGAATGGCGATTTGACAGAGCTAAGCCTGCCCGTGTGCAACTGTATCGTCTACTGCACCTGTTCCAGGATTGGCCGAAACCAGAGGAGATGACCACCACTCAGATTGTAGAGCGAGTTGCACCAGATCGCTTTTTGCATGGTCTTCCTAAGGAGCTGCACCGATGGGTGGCTCAGTCCAAGCCTCAGTCTCTGGATGAGATGGCTGGTGCTGTACAGCGCTATTGTTGTGCAGAAAGTGTCCAGTAGAGTCCCTCTATTACCAGATTGCTGGCCCGTCCTAAGGAAGTGCGTTCCAGTGTGATGAGGGCACCAGTTGAACGCATGGTGCCTGACACTCTCGCTAGGAGCACCCTAATGTCAAACCCTCCTGAGAGTCGGCAGAGAGAACGGGAACCCTGTGAGGTTTGCTGTAGGTCCTACCAACAACTGGGTCATATGGCGGCCCAGTGTCCAAGGCGGGAGGAGCCAATGGAATATGACATGGCTCTGTTTGCTTTTGCCACTGGTCCCATGAACAATCTAAGCCCACTTGAGAGTGTGGTGCAGGTTAATGGGAAGGAGGTTGTAGCACTTCTTGACTCGGGGAGTGAAGTTACCCTGCTCAGATCAGACAGGTTTCGGGGAAATCTGATACCCAGGAAAAAGATTGGAGTGGTCTCTGTACATGGGGTTGTCAAGGACTATCCAATGGCCCATGTAACCCTGTCCACAACCGCAGGAACTGCTACACTGAGAGTTGGGGGGATCCCGGGGTTACCCCATGATTTGCTAATTGGGCGAGACTGCCCCTTATTTTCGGACTTGTGTGAACAAAAGTTCGAAGGTTCAGGAGCCTCCCCTAAAAAGGAGAAACCCCCATGTGAAGTGTTAATTACTGTGTTGCAGGAGGTAAACGGTAAAGAAATCTGTCATATGTGTGAACCTGCAAAAGCTGACCTAGATCCTCTGGAGGTGTTTGTAGGATTGGAGGCAGAGAGTTCTCCCTCTGGGCCTGACTTGTTATACCTTGGGGGTTCCCTAAGTGATTTCTTTGGTGCCCAGAGGAAGGACTCCCCTTTGATCCCTGCCAGGGAACAGGTCACATCGTTGAGTGGTGAGCCACAGCATCCTACAGAATATATGCGCTCCTCCAGAGTTGCTGTGCATCATACTCTATGCTGCAGGGTAGCCAAAATCGCAAAGTGTTTAAACGTGGGCATAAACCATTAGGGAGGACCCAGAGAGGGGTTGCCAACCGGTCTGCCAGGGTCAGAGAGTCTAAACCTGGGGATCAAGTGCTAATGGTTGAGCCTACTGTGGAGAGTGGGTGTCTCACGGAGGGACAGGAACCCTCTGAGATAGTAGAAAAGGTTGGCGCTGCTCTCAGTGGTAACAAAGGTAGAATCTGTGCTGGTGACTTTACACCCGATCCTACCAGACGACCACATTGAGGACTGCCTGGCTGAATTCGAAAACATGGCATCGCTTAAAAGGTGGCCCAGAAGCCGCTGAATTGGTGCAACCGCTCCTCACAGATGAGTACCAGGAAGTGTACCACCTAATGGAAACTGATTAAAAATGATAGGTTTACAGCAGCAATCCGGTCTAGAAATTATGTGCATTCAAAGTAGGAAGGGGGCATTAGACCTGGGCATGTGCATTTGGAGGGGGGGGGGGGGAGATGCCCTTTCCCAGACCTATGGCCACTGTGGTACAAATTGTCCAGCCTCGGGCCTGGGGAGGGGGGGGGGGGAGAGATATGTGGAGTGTCAGCCTGGGGCAGGGTTAAGAAGGGGTTAAATGAGTTCAAATACTTCCCCCTTCAGACCTGCTTATTGCCAGCCGAGTTGAAAATGTCAGAGAGGAGAACTGTGTTTTGGAGAGAGATGGCTGAAAGGTGCTTGAAGCTGGAAGGACCCTTGTTGCCTATGACTTGATCCTTCTGGGTGAACTTGCCTGAACTGGGACTTTGCTGTTATATGCTGTGGCTTGGATGCTGAGCATGATTTAAAAGGACAGTCTTATACTGCTAGAGTTTTTGTGCTTTAACTGCCTATAAAGACAAAGCCTGTCAATTTTATGAACAAAATGAATTGCCTGTGACCCATATGGACAAAAAGCGGCACACAAAGCACCATGTATATTAACCCTGTGACTCCAATCACTGTTTATCTGCAGCCTTCTCTTCTTGACATCTGTTTAAAGTGTAGAATTTAAAAAGCTTGTCTGAGCTGTCAGAAACCGGGGAGAAGAGTTAAAAATTACACTCTGCAGAGCTCTGTGAGCTGAGCTGATTGGAGGCCTGAGCTGAGGCTGTGTGCTGGAGATCCCTCCTTGTCACTTTTTTTTCTTTGTGTCTGGAAAACTTGTCAGAAGTGACAGTGCAGATAGCAAACAGAAATGACACTTGGTGCTCTGAATTGCGACATGTACACACTATAGAGTGAATATGTTTTGTTCGTATTTCAAGTGGGCAGCACAGTGGGTAAGTGTTTAGCACTTTCACCTAGCAGCACTAGGGTCGTCGGTACGAATCACAACCCTGACACTACCTGCATGGAGTTTGCATGTTCTCCCTGTGCCTGAATGGGTTTCCTCCTGGTACTCCGATTTCCTCCCACAGTCCAAAGGCATACCTGGTACTGGGCGTCACATCACGGATCTGGTGGACAGATTACTGGGAGGGGCTGGGGAAGACCCAGTTGTCATGGTACACGTTGGCATCAATGACAAAGTCAGAGGCAGATGGAGTGTCCTAAAGAACAATTTTACAGACTTGGGAGCTAAATAGAGGAAAAGGACCTCCCAAGGTAGTGTTCTCAGGAATACTACCTGTACATCGAGCCACACCAGAAAGGCAGAGGGAGATTAGAGAAGTAAACAAGTGGCTGAAGAGCTGGTGTAGTAAGGAGGAGTTTTGGTTCCTGGAGGACTGGGCCGACTTCTCAGTCGACAACCAGTACTATAGAAGGGACAGACTGCGCCTAAATGAGGAGGGTGCAGATCAGCTGGGAATAAAGATGGCCAAAAAGTTAGAGGGGTTTTTAAACTAGGCGATGGGGGAGGGGGGGTCCAGAGGTAAAGATAGTCAGTGCGGAACATATTCCAGAGGGGAGTATTGGGGGCATTAGTGGTAGGTTGACCAAAGCACATAAACCCAAGGTAAGTATAGTATCAAGTCCTAGTTGCAATCTCTCGGAACACCCAATAAGAACATATGTGACTGGTCTAAACTACGTGACATGTTCACAAATGCCAGGAGCCTGGCGGACAAGATGGGTGAAATAGAGATACTGTTGTACGAGGAGGATTTGGATTTTGTGTGAATTTCAGAGACCTGGTTCAACAGCTCTCATGATTGGCTGGCAAACATTTAAGAGTATACCCTTTATCGCAAGGCTAGAGAGGGTAAAAAAGGGGGAGGGGTATGCCTATGTATCAAGAATAATGTACAAGTGAATGTGAGAGATGACATCACTATGGGAGCTAGGGAGGAGGTGGAATCCTTATGGGTAGAGCTCCAAAGGGATGAAGCTAAGGGGAAAATAATACTGGGAGTATGCTATAGGCCCCCTAACCTGAGGGAGGAAGGGGAGACAGATCTATCACAATTTGGATTAGCAGCAAGGATGGGAAGTGTTATCATAATGGGGGATTTTAACGATCCAGACATAGACTGGGCGGAGGGAGCCGAGCCATTAATAATTCACCGGGACCAGATGGCTTGCACCCGAGGGTACTTGGGGAACTCGGTCAAGTAATTGCCAGACCATTGTTCCTCATTTTTACTGACATCTACTGACTGGAATGGTACCAGCTGATTGGAGAAAAGCCAATGTAGCACCAATATTTAAAAAGTGCCTAAAATGCATCCCTGAGAATTAGACCAGTTAGCCTAACATCAATAGTATGTAAACTCTTGGAGGGGAAGATAAGGGACTATATGCAAGATTTTAGTAATGAGAACGGTATCGTTAGCAGTAATCAGCATGGATTCATGAAGAATCTTTCTTGCCAAACCAATCTATTAACCTTCTATGAGGAAGTGAGTTGCCATCTAGATAAAGGAAGGCCCGTAGATGTGGTGTATCTGGATTTTGAAAGAGCATTTGACACAGTTCCCCATAAACGTTTACTGTACAAAATAAGGTCCGTTGGCATGGACCATACGGTGAGTACATGGATTTAAAACTGGCTACAAGGGCGAGTTCAGAGGGTGGTGATAAATGGGGAGTACTCAAAATGGTCAGGGGTGGGTAGTGGGGTCCCCCAGGGTTCTGTGTTGGACCAATCCTGTTTAGTTCATAAACGACCTGGAGGATGGGGTAAACAGTTCAGTCTTTGTATTTGCGGACGATACTAAGCTAAGCAGGGCAATAACTTCTCCGCAGGATGTGGAAACCTTGCAAAAAGATCTGAACAAATTAATGGGGTGGGCAACTACATGGCAAATGAGGTTCCATGTAGAAAAATGTAAAATAATGCATTTGGGTGGCAAAAATATGAATGCAATCTATACACTGGGGGGGAATCTCTGGGGGAATCTAGGATGGAAAAGGACCTGGGGGTCCTAGTAGATGATAGGCTCAGCAATGGCATGCAATGCTAAGCTGCTGCTAACAAAGCAAACAGAATATTGGCATACATTAAAAAGGGGATTATTCCAGAGATATAACAATAATTCTCCCGCTCTACAAGACTCTGGTGCGGCCGCACCTAGGGTATGCTGTCCAGTTCTGGGCATCAGTCCTCAGGAAGGATGTACTGGAAATGGTACAAAGAAGGGCAACAAAGCTAATAAAGGGTCTGGAGGATATTTGTTAAGAGGAAAGGTTGTGAGCACTGAACTTATTCTCTCTGGAGAAGAGACGCTTGAGAGGGGATATGATTTCAATATACAAATACCATACTGGTGACCCCACAATAGAAATAAAACTATTTCACAGAAGGGAGTTTAACAAGACTCGTGGCCACTCATTTAAAATTAGAAAAAAAGAGGTTTAACCTTAAACTACATAGAGGGTTCTTTACTGTAAGAGCAGCAAGGATGTGGAATTCCCTTCCACACGCGGTGGTCTCAGCTGGGGGCATTGATAGTTTTAAGAAACTATTAGATAAGCACCTGAACAACCACAACATACAGGGATATACAATGTAATACTGACATATAATCACACACATAGGTTGGACTTGTCTTTTTTTCAACCTCACCTACTATGTAACTATGCAACTATGGTAGGGTAACTGGCTCCTGTTTACATTGACCATAGTATGTCTATGTATGAATGCGTGTTAGGGACCTTATATTGTAAACTCCTAGCGGGCAGGTACTGATGTGAATGTATAATGAAATATGTAAAGCGCTGCTTAAATACATGTAGTAGTAATAATAATGTCTGAGGTTTACAACCCCTTAACAGTTAAATGCCTGGTATGCTCTATGAAAAATGGTTAAACTAAATCAATTTTAACCAAGCTGGATATAAGACCAGGCTTCCTCCGGTGGTAGACTAAAATACCCAGCCCATTTATCTATGAATCCTGAGTTAAATGAAGGATCCAAACCAGTGGTGGCTGGTGCTCACAATTTTTTTTTTGGAGGGGGCGCAAACAAACTTAACAAAAAAAATAATAAATTGCTGCCATTGTGCCCATCAAACGCCGCCACTGTGCCCATCAAATGCCGCCACTGTGCCCATCAAATGCTCCCACTGTAAGCAGGCAATTTTACCATACCAAGGTGCGGTGTCTTTTGTAGAACTTTTATACACATGGTTATGGATGGTGACTGTATGTTTTCACACTTGGGTCAGATATGAGGAGAACTTTATCTCAGCAACTAATCTTTGCAGTATTCCTTTGGAATTTTATGTTTGGACTCCTTGTTAATTGTTAGCATGACTCTATTAATATACTGTATGATTATGTGTACATGTGCTTATAATCACGCAGTAGAGTTGCAGATCGCATTTACACTGGGTTTTATTTAATTTCATTTTTGCTTTCTGTATTCTACCTTTTACTCAGTATGCATCTTTACACATAATGCATTGGTGATAATGAGGTTCTGAGTGAGACCTGTTCAAAGTTAAGATTCTCTGTGTAGGGGGTTCTGTCCCAATAATCAGGCCTTGATTGTGCCATGTCCCCCTTGTGACGAGGCTCTTTGTGTGATTTTGTTCTGGCGACGTACTGCTGTGCTGGCCAATGACTCCCCCATCAGAACTCAGTGGAACATGTCACATGTTAAATTGGAACACTGCTATGACTTTAGCTGTTTATCTTGGTGTGCGAGAAGTAACACGAAAAGAGATAGAGATACGGTGGGCAGTGAAGCTGTTTTGTATGAGAAATGTTTCAAGAAGAAAAGGAACTGCTGCATCCGGAGCTGCTGTGAGGAGTACATACACCCGGACCACCAGAACCACATAGCCATTTAAGGTGGCCCCCCCACCACATGACAACTTGTATTCTTCTCAGACTGACGCAGAAGAACAAGGTGAGAGGGTCACTGCGGGAGGTCTGGCACTTACCGCTGTGATGTCCTCTCCTCCTGCTGCATTTCCTTCAGCAGTCAGCAGCGGTGGTGGAGGAGTCCGTTCCTCATGCTTCCTCCACTCTGTGTCTCCTCTTCCGACAAAGCGCCAAGGCATCCAATAGGATAGCCTGGTGCTTTGGCCAGTCGGGAAGCAGGTCTCACTGTCCTGCCTCCTGATTGGCGGTGAGGCACTGTGGTGCGATAATAGTGAAAATTCATTCACCATGGTCACACAATTGGGTGGGAACCGGGGTGCACTCTCTGCTTCCCGAGCCCACCCTTTTTAGAAGCCTATTGAAGCCTTTGGCTCTAGTCAGGTGATTAAACAAAAAACACCCAGCCATAGGAATTCACGCGTCCGGCGTCCTGAAAGGGGCCGGGCACATGGATAGGGGGGCGGCACCCGTGCAAGCACAATGCACAGGCTGCTACTGTCTTCCCTCAAAAAGTGATAAAATCACGATAATCCATGCTTTTCAGATGGCTTATCCAATAGACACATAAAAACGAAAAGGGCTTCAAAGGGTAACTTTACTTTTGTTGAGAAAAAACAAATCCTTGTGGGTGATCAATGTGCATTGCATTGATTTAAACAGGGCTTTTTTTCTCAATTAATAGGTGCTGGAACTTAAACACGGCCCCACAAAACCCCTCCCCCTACACACACCCTCCAAATCACATCAAATAGTGGGTGTGTTCAGTCAAATTTCACAAAAACAGTAGGAGGGTCTTAAAGGGGCATTAAATACCAGGATTGTATTACATACAGAGTGCAGAGCAGTCACTTGTAAACACAGAAACCAGACTTCTGTGTTTACAAGTGATCATGGTGAGCAGGCACCAAAGGGTCTGAGCCAGAGGTGGTGGAACTGAGTTCCACCAAGTTCCCCCTGAAAAAAAGCCCTGGATTTAAAGCAAACTTTGCTGCAGCTTCCTACCTGTTTCTGCTCTGAAGGATAAGCTGTTTTTTCTTCTCTGTCTTTTGGATACAGATTGTGAATAGGAATGATTTTTCATTATCATTCAGCTAGTGCACTAGCAGGGCTTTAGTGAGGGGAGTGTGAATTCAGCTGCCTCTGTATTACTTTATGCAGCATTCACAACTGAGCAGAGTGATTTAACCAGTTTTGGGCCAGATCAATTTTTTTTTATTTTTCGCATACATGTAAAAATCTTAATTTTTGGCAATAAAAATTACTTGAACCCCCAGAACATCATATATTTTCTGAAAGCGGAGACCCTGTAGAATAAAAAGGTGAAAGGTGAAAATTATTATGTCACATGATATTTGCGCAACTGTTTATTAAACACAAATTTTCAGGAAAACATATAAAATTAATTTTAGTGCAAAAACACGCCATATAATTCCCATTTTTGGTTAAAATATAAAAACCTTTTTTTTTAAGCTTTAATATATTTATTACAATATTTTTGTTTTTTAACACTTTATTTTTTTGTTTTGATTGCGATCACAAGGGGTTAATAAACCCCTTTGTGATAGCATTGGGCAGGTGACAGGTACTCTTTATGGAGATGGACACAAATGTCTTCCCTGCACTTCACACCATCTAGCCAAGCACAGATTGGCTTGGTTAGATGTGTCCCCTGGCTTTAATCTACTTGCATGTGAGATTGAGGCATGGATTTGCCTTGGTTTCACAGCGATGCTGGCAGGAGGGGGGGAGGGGCACCGCAGTGCCGGCTTTGTAAAAGTGATCGGCTGCTATGGAGCTGCCACATAACTTTGACTTGGGAACCGGTTAAACAAAACCCACACAAGCCATCGGCTTGTGATTAAAGGTTCCCTGTTTTGGACATACATAGCACGTCCAAGGAGCTGAACTGGTTAAGGAGTTTTCATAGGTGCTTTTTTGAGCATTTTTTGCAAGTGTATATAGGTGTTTTTAGAAGAGTATTACAGGCATTTTACATGTGTATTCATATCTCAGGCTTTTTGCTTTACCCAATGGAAATCACTAGGAGAAAGATCAGTTAATGTAAGCTAAAACTCCAGAATAAACTCTCAAATGAATACTTTTCAGGCATTCCAATTAAAGTCTATGGGGACAAAAACACTAAATTCTGCCTGAAAAGTAGCTCATATAGTTTTTGGAGTGACAGGCGTTTTGCTATAAGAGACAGAATGCTCAGATAGATAAGAACAAGAAGATGTGAACAGGGGCCATTGAAATGAATGGGATTTTGCTTGATGAGCATTTTTTGAGCTACAAGCTATAAAACGCCTAAGTGTGAACAGGGCCTTAGAAGTGATTAACCCTTTTAGAAGCATCTTACCAAAACTGAAATTTATGTTGCAGAGCCTAAAATCTGACATATTTTTGTTTGCAGACTTTGGAAATATCAGTGAGTATATCACACAAACAGGAACTGACATTTCTGGAGGTGTTTGGACATCAACTGTGTACGGAACGCCTCCAGGTTGCCATATAATATTGAATTTTTCAGAAAATTACAGTGGTGCAGATTAAAAAGGAAATCATTTTTAATACCATTAAACTACAGTATGGCGTGTGTAACAGTTGTATATGCTATGATGTTTTTTATCTGCAATATTTTTTCCCATAAATGTGGAGTTGCGCTTTAGAAAATATGTAACTCTGAAATAGAAAATTGTAACTGGAGATCATCAGAATGTAACACATCCCATAGGGTCACTATACCACCCTCTTTCCAAGTGTGAAAAACTGTGGCGTCAATGGACCTGGGGTCTTCAATCATTTTCCAACCTCCCTTGGCACTATCAAAATACCTTGTTAAAACCAAGCTATCCTTTTAAAATGTGTAAGAAGAGTCTGAAAAGTGAAGTATGTAAAAGACCCACAGTAGGTCACAAATGTAACATCGACAGGCTAGTATGTTACGAGGCATGAATAACCCAGTCCATAACATAACGCGTCAAACAAGTTGAATTATATAAATTAAGAGTCAGTAAATTAATATCTAGAGAATGTTTAGGCATTTGTGCTCTATTCGAAGCAAGCCTAGGCCTTTTACCTTGATATATAAGCTGAAAAGGCCAAATTGAATCTATCAGTATTCCTAAAAACAGGTGGAACGTGTAACAACATGTTCCAAAGTTGATCTTATCCTTTAATAACAAAATAGTCTAATGATATAACACCATAATATAATAATATAGAAATAAACTACAATAAAATCAGTGGTAGTCCAGTGAAAACAAGCCACAATGATAAAAACTGGTAAAACTTGTTAATTGTAGCAGTTTTATTAATGTTTTCTTGTGCGTATATTTATCTCATCATTTTTTATTTACAATTTTTATTTACAATTTTTATATTTTTGTAATTACTGTGTAGCCATGATGAAGGGGGAGTGTGTTTTGGCCCCTGAAATGAGTTGACCTTTTTTGGCTCAATAAAGCTGTTTTGGACTTTATGAATTTAGTCTGGTGCTCATTCTGTTGGTTTAAGCCCAATGTTTTATGGTGACCTGTGAATATTACTTGGTGCCACTCTGGCCCTCTAGCAAAAAAAAAAGTATATGAAGTATTTTTAATTGGTCTTGGTGGAAAATCCATTATAATTCTAACAAATCCTGTACTGAATGATCACTTATGAGCAAAAGAACATTTGAAGTTATGAAATCTTTGATCAGTAGACTGACCATTATGCTGGCCTCAAATGAAACGATCTAAGCCACATTGATTATTAAAATAAAAGTTTGCATTCTTTAAAAAAAATTAAATATTCTATTTTTTTATTAAGTAGTGTATAGGTGTTTTAGTTGTTATGGGCAGTATCACCCCTATCTCTCTCCAGCCATTTTACAGCAGACTAGGGTGTCTTCCTGGGTATGTTACATCTATTTCAATGCTGTCAGCACAGGTGCATTGGAGGGCTGGTAACAATTTTGCAGCTTGCCTCAAGGCACCCATTTTATCGCTATCTAACAAAAATTGAAAACACCAAATTGACACATTAGTTTGGCAAGTGTGATATGCAGTAAGCACAACTATGGCTTAACAAATGCAACTGAGACACAACCGGCAAATTATGTACAATAGCTTGTTTTATATCTGTTGTTTTTGTACTGGTTATATGTTTTAACACCATTTATAAATACAACTGTGTTTTTGTGGATTCGCCACGGGAGCCAGGAAAGCAATATGAGAGCTATCACTGTTAGTATTAAAAGTGAAATTCTGGTACTGTCATCCTTATCCCTCCTTTACTACTTAAAGCTGAACTCCATTCCTGGCAGGGCAAGAGACCTGAATTTTCGGCTTTTAGCTTAGTAGCGCTTACAGGTTTGGTCCCTCCAACCTGTAACTGGATAGTGATTTTTTTTTTTTCACTGTTTTTGTACACCGTTTAAGAGAGTTTAGTGTGTTTTCTGGCAGAAAGCTCCAATCCGAAACGCAAATCAGAAGGGTTTTTTTTCCTGCCTCTTAAAGCTGAGTTCAAAATATGCCCAATTGCATGGGCACAGAGGATAGCATTGAACTGCTTCTACAGGCAGAACTCCTGTAGAAGCAGCAATTTAAAGCCAGTGTCCATGCAGCCTATGTGTGGTCCTTGCACTGCAGCACAACTGATAGACTCCTTGTGCTGCTTCTCCACCTGCCAGTTTGATTTCTGCTGTACAAGAACTGTAAGAGACTGATACCAAGTCATATTCAGACTCCAATTAAAAAAAAAAGCATCAAAGAGGCACTGGAACTTTGATGTGAGTTCATACAAAGTAGCGAGAGGACAAAAACATTTGGAGAGCTCACTGCCTCAGGTTATCTGCTCACAACAGACAGGGCTACCCTCTTGTTGGTACCCAGTGGGCTACCAAAGAAAACATGCACCAATGGAAGAAGCACTAGACCAAATAATGGACACTTTAATTTGGTCTAGCGCTCCTTTTACCGGTGAATATGTAACCAAGTCATATTCGGTTATTTACACTGATGACATTTTAAAAGGCACATCTGTATTAATTAGGAGCTTAATAAATTGCCTTTTTATATCTCCCTGGAAGTCAGCTTTAAAAAATAGCTAACCAAGAGGAAGTTTGGAGGTCAAGTGTTCTGACATCACACACTGCATGCAGTTATTGTGTCATTAACTAGCTAAGTAGTGAAGTAAGGATATGGATCGCACCCCTTGGAGCATACACCTTTCAAACCCATTTAGCTGTGATAGCCCCTGTATTTCTATCTATACAGGTTCTATTTAAGGTACCCAAACAAATAGACCTTCACTATGCCACTCTGATAGAAGAAGCCTGACATGCACATCTACTGCACAATACTTGTCAGACAAACCCCCCTAAATTTTGTACCTTATCTCTGCTTATTTGCTATTGGTTAAAATTTTTTAACCTATCTACTTGCAATGATGAAAATTAACACTAATTTAATATCATTCCTCTCTAGCCAAACGATTTGTATAATTACGAGAGATTTTGATCAGAGCCTTTGCTATTTTGTATGGGTACCTTTTTATACATTGCCTTGAGAAAAGTGGGCACTTGTGTGGTACTGTTAACTAATACTGTATGTCAGCATGTCTTGTCTTTGCTTCTGGCTCAATGTCTGAAATTTAATGGCTTTCTGTTGCTTTTAATGCTTCGTGCAATTTAGGCTAACTGTGTAGATATGTCAAAGAAAGACAAGCGCACGGCGAGGAGGTGGAGAACAAAAAGTGTCAGCAAAGATGCAAAAATACAACTTCAGGTACAATTTTAATCCCTAATCCAATACAGCTGTTTTAGTCTGCCCCAATTTTTTGCAATGAGTAATGTTGAAAGGTAACTGTACTGTTAAAACACAAGCATGTCATTTTTCATCTATCCAGGGACACCTGGATACCCTTATAACTTCTGCTTTCCTTCCCCTACTGTATCTTTGGAGCGATGGCATCAGAGCTCCATATAAAAAAAATGTGAAAGAAAGCGCGCTGTCTTAAACAAAAAATGGTAGCTGCGAGCACATCAGATAGTCTGTGAAAAAGTAAACCAAATAAGATAGTATAGTGCAGCGCTAAAAAACAGTGAAGATCTCCCAATGGGAATTTGGGGTATATATGTGCAAATACAAATAAAGTTAATAAACCACAATATTGTTGATGTGTAGATCAACAGTGATAGTGTATATAAAGTGCATATAATCCATGTATGACATCAAAATGGTGACTATAAATGAGTGTGAACTGGTTGTCTGTAGATAATCCACCACCGTAAGGAAAGAGGCTTACCAGACAGGTTGAACCCAACAAGGAATATGCCTGATGAGTCAACCAAGCTTTTGGTGTAACACACCCAAGGAGGTACAGCAACCACGACTTCCAATCTAGACCGAATCGCTATAAACAAAAAAAGAGCGACAATTTAAAAAAAAAAAAAAAAAAAAGCAATATTTTTTACTTTTTGCTATAATAAATATCCCCCAAAAAATATAGAAAATAACATTTTTAGGCCGATTATGTATTCTTCTACATATTTTTGGTAAAAAAAATCGCAATGAGCATATATTGCTTGGTTTGTGCAAAAGTTATAACGTCTACAAAAATAGGGGATAGATTTATGGCATTTTTATTATAATTTTTTTTTTATTAGTAATGGCGGCGATCTGTGTTTTTTTTTTTAATTTTTTTTTTTATTTATCATGACTGCGACATTGCGGCGGACACATCGGACACTTTTGACACATTTTGAGATCATTGTCATTTATGCAGCGATCAGTGCTATAAAAATGCACTGATTACTGTGTAAAGGACACTGGCAGGGAAGGGGTTAAACACTAGGGCCAATCAAGGGGTTAAGTGTGTCCTAGGGAGTGATTCTAACGGTGGGGGGTATGGGCTCACTACAACATGACAGATCACTGCTCCCGATGACAGGGAGCAGTAGATCTGTCATATTGCTAGGCAGAACAGTTTACAAGGCATCTCCTCGTTCTGCCACTCCGTGACATGATCGTGGGACATCGAGTCCGCGGGACCCACGGGCACAGTCATGCAGTACGCGACGCACGCGCCCACTAGCCCGCAAATTAAAGGGGACGTACAGGTACGCCCATTTGCCCACTGCTGCTATTGTGCCAATGTATATCGGCGGTCGGCAAGTGGTTAATTGTATATCTTAAAGCCCAATTTCAGGAGATTTGAAAGACCTCCTTTGCATTGGGACTGTGGCCACACTGAAAGGGGGTTAAAGTGGTTGTTAAGCTACGCCTAACATGTATACACCATTAGCACTGCCTCCTATTGTAGTATCTCCCCCTGTGTGTGAGTTATAAAAATAAATGCTGCAAATAACTAATTTCACTGTATCCTTAAATAAGCTAACTTACTCTGGTGAGACAGCTCTCAAACACTCAGGCCTCCTTCAGTGGGTACCTTTAAGCAAATCAAAGTATGGAGATGCGTGCCAAACCACAAAGTGAAAGAGTCCAAAGTGCCTTTGTTTGTAATACCATTGCATTAAAACAGCCAACGGGGTTTGGGGCAGCAAAATTTCCCCTTCATCAGGGCAGGGGGAATAGAATAAGGACCTGAATTCACTCATTGGCAACTATAACCAAAATCAATCTGATCTGGTGAAAAATATTCTTTAGGATTAGAATAATAGTGTAATCAGCCGCAAATTAACGTAAGAGGGAGTTGACATTTGCTGTCTGTACATAGACGTCGCTGTGAAATCTGTGTAATGCAGCACAGTCCTACGCCCCCTGTCTTGCAATAGCAACATCTCAAAGTTGCTATTTGCATAGGAATAGGCACAATACATCCCTATTATGGCAGTGCTCCGGCCCGCTGATGGTCTTTCTTTAATCGTACATCACGGGACACAGAGCCATAGTAGTTACTATGTGGGTTATAGTCCACCTTCAGAAGCTGGACACTGGCACACCCTAAACAGGAAGTTGCCTCCCTATATAACCCCTCCCATACCGGGAGCATCTCAGTTTTTTCGCCAGTGTCTAAAGTGTTGGTCATGAGTAAAGACGTGCTGTGCTGAGCTCCACTGGAGCAATCCTTGCTGGGGCTAGCTATGCAGCCGGATCCATTCAAAGTGTCTTTTAGGCCAAATTGAATGGTGCCCGGGCCTCGTATCCAAAGAAACAAGGTTTTGCTTGCAAAAGCCTCTCTTTTTAGCGAGCTGGACCCAAGGGTCCAGTGCTTTTGGCATTAGGGCCATAAAGTTTTACTGGCGGGGTGCTATTACAGGTCCAGGATTGTGGGTTCCCCAAGGGTCCCCGGTTCCTGAAGGTTTGTTAACGGAACCCACCGTGAAGGGTGAAGATTGGGTCTGTTGGTTTTACCACAGAAAACCCTGCAGCAGGAAAGGTAAGTGGAGTTAGCAGGCAGACCTCCGGTAAGTTTGGGGGGTTTTGCTTCCTCCAGACACCCCCACCTGGGCTGAACTCTTCCCCTCTTCATGAGGCTGAGTATAAGGGAGAACTAAAAGCGATCGGCAATGCAGTTTTCTTTCACCGCCCCTGCTCGGCGGCGGCTTCCAGGTCTCCTCCACGCCATTCCTCCCTCACTCAAAAGCCGATCCCGTCGGATTGGAGGCCCGTGCTTGCGCAGGAAAACTTTTTTTTTTTTTTTTAAAGAGAAAGGAGGGGGGCGCGATGCGACGGTGGTGGCAGGGCTTAGCACGGCATTGGCGTTCTCCAACTCGGGAGTGTGGTTTTTTTTTTTCTTAAAAGCATGAAAGAGGTTTTGGTGACACAGGCATTTCCTATTTGACACATTTACTATTTGCATCAGGCTGAGCGTTAATAGCACCGGCAGTGGCTGGACTATTGCTCAAGCAGTGGATGCGATTTCTTCTGTTAGTACCTCTGCTTTGTGCTAAGGTCAGATGGGGGGGTTTAAACGCCCCCAAAAACAGCCAAGAGTCTCCCTCAAACTCTGGAAGCCTACTCATCTCTACAAATGGCATCCTCCCCTGAGAAAGGGTGGCTGATCAGAGTGAGCATCGGGGCCTTGAAATGTTTGCAACTGTTTTCAACACTGCAGCCCCTGTTTATTTTATTAAAAAAGATCTTTTTTCCTCAGCCATGATAGGTTTTTTAAAAATTTTTTAGCAAATGTAATCGCATCCCAGTGTGGGTCAAAATGCGACAGGTTCGTTTCCATTACCCAGGACCCTGAAACTGAGGAACTAGGGGTGGGATTGACTAATTCCCTCAGAGGACCGTGGTGAGGCTGATGACTCCTCTTCTGAGGTGTCAAATGTGGGAGAATCAGCTGTTTCAACCTTAAGATTGATGGTGCAATTTCTTGCTGAATGGTCTGCTCCACATTTATGTACCCTTATCTGTGTGTGTGGGTTCGCTAAAGCCTCCTCAAACTGTGCATGCCTTTTCCTGTCCATTCATTGTTGGAAAAGCTTTTTTGTATCTGAGAGGATCACCCAGATAAGCATTATTTTCCCTCCTAAAAAGTTTTCACACTTTATCCTATGGTGGAGGAAATTCACTAAGTAGGGTATACCAGCAATTAACGCTGCTATATCCTCTGTGAATAAGAGTTTGACTTGTCCAGCAGACAATGCTCAAATGCTTAGGGATAAAAAGTTGGAATTCCTATTAAAAAAAAAACACTTTTTTCTCTGGCAGATTGAGTTTCTCAGCCTGCGCTGACAGTAATCGCTTAATCATTGGGAGACCAGATTAAACAGGTGTTCAAGGTTATCCTGCTCAGCAGGCCCAGGATCTGGCAGCTTTGTCTGCAGTAGTTGCTATGAGAGATTCTATCCTTCAGGCCTTCGCTAAGCACCATGCAGAAGCTCCTGGCTAGTCTTCCTTTTTGCGGTGAAACAGCTATTTGGGGATGTTTTGGATAATACATCCAAAGAAATTCTAGTGGTAAAAGTACCCCCTTTTGCCATTTAAGAAAAAGAGTAAATGTATTTTCGTTTTAAAGCCCCTTCTTCTGTGTCAGGGGCATCAGCCTCCAGGCAGTCATGACGGCTTCCGCCGTCAAGTTCAAAAAGGTCATTCTTAGGGTTAACCCCAGGGACAAAAGAGGTCTTGGGGGAGGAAACCTACAAGATACTAAAACCTCTTTATGAGAAGGCGCCCCCGCTCGCTCAATAGGGGGAATTCTTCTGGGCCTCAGTTCTCAAGGATCTGGCAGGAAGAGTGTCAAGACAAATAGGGGACTTTCTCAATAGCTCAAAGGTACAAACTGGAGTTCCAAGAGTTCCTGTCTCCTCGTTTTCTCAGATCAAACGTTCCTAAGGTTCCAGAGAAAAAGAAGTCTTTCTCTCGAGCATTGGACCATCTTTTGGCAAAAAGTGATCATGGTGGCCCCATGTAAGAGCAGAGGTTGGGGTTCGGTTAAATCCAAATGGACAATCTGGATCTCAAAAATCTAATTTCAATTCCTGAACAACTCTCTTTTCGCATGGAGTCAATCCAATCCGTTATCTCCATCCTACAAGGAGGAGAACTTCTGGTGTCAATCAACCCCAAAGATGCATACCTCCATATGCCTATTTCCTCACTCACTAGTAATATCTATATTTAGAAGGGTATTTTTAGAGACCCTTGAATTTATTTTCTCTTGAATTACTTTTCAATCTTCATTTTCAGTGACGATCTGTTCTTGATAGTCCAGTCGGTAGCCCGCTTAGACCAAAGTATGGTCACCACATTCAACTACCTGGAATATCTAGGTCGGATTCTCAACCTAGGAGAAATCTTTAAAACCATGAAGAAGACTAAAATACTTGGGTCTGATCATAGGTACACCCAGAAAAGGGTGTTCTTGCCCTAGGCAAAGATTAGCGCCATAAAGGAACTGATTTAGGTGGTCGAAGCACGATGAATTCTTCTATTCAACTTTGCATGAGGTTGTTGGAAAAGATGGTGGCTTCATTCGAGGCCGTTCCTTATGCTCAGTTTCATTTGAGAATGCTGCAAAACAGTATCCTATCGGATTGGAACAAAGGGTTCAAGCTCTAGATTCCCAATGTGTCTGACTCCAAAGCCTACGGCCACATCACCCTGAAAGCGCCCAATCTCGTCTGATCTTGGAGGTTATCCAGGGTCGGGCCTGGTTAGTACCCGGATGAGAGACCACCTGAAAATACCAGGTGCTGTAGGCTGGGTACGCTGGAGCCTCAGTTTATGGTTAATATCCAAAAATCTGCAAAGGGGAAAATCCTTCCTTCAGTTACCACGGAAGTGGCCCAGATCAGAAATGGCCCATTATCATTCTAGAAATTCAGGCAGAGCACTTGGTTCTGAGGGCCTGAACGTTCAGTTTATGGTATTGTCCTGCCAGAATTCAATCTGACTATGCCACAGCAATGGCCTATATTAATTACCAAGGGGGCACAAGAAGTTGTGTGGCCCTGATGAAGGTGATTCATATCCTATCTTGGGCAGAAAACAATGTACTTTGCCTATCAGCGGTCTTCATTCTAGGAATAGAAAATTGGCAGACGGACTTATTGAGTCGCCAGCAGTTGTTCCCAGGAGAATGGTTCCTTCACCCCGATATCTTCCTGTCCATATGTCAACGATAGGGGATCCCAGACGTAGATCTGTTCAACAAAGAAATCGACAACTTTGTGTCAAAAACAAAGGATCCGCTAGCATGCGGAACAGATGCCTTGCTATTCTGTGGAATCGGTTCTCACTGATTTATGCATTCCCTCCTATTCTGCCTGCGTCCACGACTTCTTCGCAGGATCAAGCAGGAAGGGAAGTTGGTGATTCTTGTGGCCCCCAGCGGGTTCCAGGAAATCTTAGTATGCAGAGACCATACCGCCACGGCCAGACCTTCTTTCGCAAGGTCCGGTATTCCATCCTACTTTACAAACGCTAAATTTAACTGTTTGGCTATTGAGACCCACATTCTGAAGAAACGTGGGCTGTCAGGTTCAGTGGTTTCTATCTTGGTTAATGCAAGGGAGCGGGCCTCCATAATTATATATTATGGAGTCTGGGAAGCATGTCTCCTGGTGTGAAACCAGGGATTGCACAACAGGAAATATGTCAAAGGTAGAATCCTTGACTTTCTGCAGATGGGGTGAGAAATAAAGCTGGCCTTGAGTGCTTTCTAAGGATAGGTCTCGGCCTTATCGGTATTATTTCAATGACCACTTGCTTCGCTTTCTTTGGTTCGTAACTTTATTCAGGGGGTAACACGGCTTAATCCCCGGTTAAGTCACCCTTTAACCCTTGGGACCTAAATTTATTACAATTTATTACAGCATTGCAAAACAGCCTTTTTTTGGACCAATACGACATATTCCCTTGATCCTTTTTTGACAAGGAAACAATTTTTTCTGTTAACCATATCTGCTGCAAGAATAGTATCCGAATTGGCTGCTTTTTCTTGTAAAAGAGCCATATTATTATTCTTCACAAGGATAAAGTAGTATTGCGTCCTCATCCTAACTTTTTACCAAAGGTAGTATCAGGTTTTTATCTAAACCAGGGTATTGTTCTATCTTCTTTTTTTTTTCAGAACCCTGTTCTATGGAAGAAAAATCACTACGTTCTCTTGATGTGGTGAGAGCAGACAAAGTCTACTTAAAGGTCACTGATCAAATTCGGAAAACTGATGTTTTGTTTGTATTGCCTGAATGTCCTAAAAGAGAACGGGCAGTATCAAAATCTACTATTTCTAAATGGATTCAACAAGTAATCATTCAAGCTTATGTTTTAAAGAGGTAGATTCCACCCTCTCAAATCAAAACGCACTCCTCCAAGGCTGTTAGTGCTCCATAGGCAGTGCATCACTAAGCCTCCATGGCTCAAATCTCCAAGGCCGCAACTTGGTATTCAATCCATACATTTACCAGATTCTATCAGGTGAATGTAAAAAGGCATAAGGATATCACCTTTGGGGCGTAGTGTGCTGCAGGCAGCAGTATAACTCCTCTAGTCTCATGTTGCCCTAATTCTGGTGTCTCCCTCCCCTCAGTTGGCATTGCTATGGGACATCCCACATAGTAACTACTATGGCCCTGTGTCCCGTGATGTACGAGCAGGGGAAATGGCCTACTCTCCATGCCCAAGTAAAGAAATAGCAACTGTACCAGACAGTATTGGACTGTATTAATGCTGCAACAAAATATGCATGCTGACCGCTTGGGCAACCTCTTGAGGATATCATTTATTTCTTTTTAACTTATTCAATTGTTTGTCTTAAAGGATTACATCTTGTTCAACAGGATTGTAATTCGCCATTAGACTTTTTCCTCCCCATTTCAGACAAACTTGGGTACACTAGCAGGAAGTTTAAGAATACATTGTTAATCATCCTTCTTAATTTATTTTACAAAAGAAACAAAATTGATGTGGCAGTAACCTCACCCTAATGACTTATACACCACTAATATATGTACACTCATTGCTATAGGCTTTCTATTTCTCCTGCACATATTTATCGTTGGTCTGCTTGCTCTGCTCACGTTGTATCCCTTTTCTAATAAATACTCATGTTGTGGTATGTGTACACAGTTTCTGTTGTATATGTTAATGTTGCCTATGTTGTGTTTTTTTTTTGTTGTTGTTCTTGGACATAAGTAACATGCCATATGAAGAATGTTTACCAGTTGTCCTATCTAACGAACTTTCAAAGCACATGCAACCATACTTGTGTATTTTATAGGGTAAAACCCAAGAATTAGAATTCAAGGTTTCTGTAAAAAAAAAAAAAAAACTTATGCCCCGTACACACGGTCGGATTTTCCGATGGAAAATGTCCGATCGGATCGTGTTGTCGGAAATTCCAACCGTGTGTGGGCTCCATCGGACATTTTCCATCGGATTTTCCGACACACAAAGTTGGAGAGCAGGAGATAAAATTTTCCGACAACAAAATCTGTTGTCGGAAATTCCGATCGTGTGTACACAAATCCGACGGACAAAGTGCCACGCATGCTCAGAATAAATAAAGAGATGAAAGCTATTGGCCACTGCCCCGTTTATAGTCCTGACGTACGTGTTTTACGTCACCGCGTTTAGAATGATCGGATTTTCCGACAACTTTGTGTGACCGTGTGTATGCAAGACAAGTTTGAGCCAACATCCGTCGGAAAAAATCCATGGATTTTGTTGTCGAATGTCCGAACAAAGTCCGACCGTGTGTACGCCCTATTACTCCGCAAGACTTCTCCATGCAATGGGTTTTCACAGACCTGTAGCTGCAATTCCACCTTTTATCTACAGTGCCGTCTGCTGGTATAGTCTGGTATCGTTCTTGCAGGCAAACCCAAATGGCCTACAATCTGACAGAGACCGACCAAAATTGTGATTGAATTTTTGTGATTGAAATGATGGCCTAAACCATTTTACATGATCGTTTTAGATAGCAGAATGCTTTATGTTACTAAATTGCTGAGATAGACGGTACATTAACAAAAAAAAAGGCCTGCAATCAGTGCCCATTCTTACATATACAGTACACCTATTTTTCTCCCTCCTGAAGATTTGTTATCGGGCATTTATTGAAAATGGTCTGTTGGCACACGTGAGTTTTTGGAGTCATTAGTGAAAGCAGGGAAGTAGAACATGTCCTGCACCGAACAGACCAAACACAAAATACATGTATGTACACATTTAATATAATAGTATTTTTAAGTGATGCTAACATTTTTGATGAATATTGTAAAAGTGAAAGACAAATTACCACCCTGTCCATAAATATATTGCACCATAAAATGTCATCAAGTTCTGGAGCCCAGATATGACCGCAATTTCTTGCACCTATTTTTAAAACCGAACATGTGCTCTGTTACGGAGCTGTACTGGCTCCCCAGCGAGAGATAGGACTTCTTGACTCATTCACATTCTGCACAACAGCTCTCTCAAATGACTTGAAAAATCCTTTACTTGGAAACAGTCAATAGGATTACAGAGGGCATGCCGGGTTCCCCAGGAGAGCTCTTTTGCTGCCCTATGCGCCCTTTACACCAAGCGTGTCTATTGCTTCTGAAAGCAGAAAATAACCTGTATTTGTTCAGCATGTGGTGTTATAAAAACTCAGATGTGAAGATTACAATAACCAGTACTGTCTTAAATATATAGATCATGACAACATACAGTGGGAATACAGGAAGATGCAAAACACACAGCCCATGGCAAGTCTTGTACAGCTAATGCAAAACAATGAAAAAAAAATGCAGTTTTTCCCAAAAGGTGTTGCATGGACACTAATATCTATAACCCAATATACACCTATATTGCCAAAAGTATTGGGACACCTGCCTTTACACGCACATGAAGTTTAATGGCATCCCAGTCCCTAGGGTTCAATATTGAAGTGGCCCACCCCCTTGCAGCTATAACCAATTCAACTCTTCTGGGAAGGCTCTCCACAATGTTTAGGAGTGTGTCTATGGGAATGTTTGACCATTCTTCCAGAAGTGCATATCTAAGGTAAGGCACTGATGTTGGACGAGAAGGCTTGGTTCGCAGTCTTCGCTCTAATTCATCCCAAATGTGTTTTATTGGGTTGAGGCCAGGACTCTGCGCAGGCCAGTTAAGTTCCTCCACCTCAAACTTGCTCATCCACACTATATTGCCAAAAGTATTGGGCCACCCCTTTAAATCATTTGGTGGAGGGGGGTGTTATGGTGTGGGGTTGTTTTTCAGGGGTTGGGCTTGGCCCCCTTAGTTCCAGTGAAGAAAATGTTTATTGTGTCTGCATGCCAAGACATTTTGGACAATTTCATGCTCCCAACTTTGTGGGAACAGTTTGGGGATGGCCCCTTCCAACATGACTGCACACCAGTGCACAAAGTAAGGTCCATGAAGACATTGAGCGATTTTGGGGTGGAAGAACTTGGCCTGACCTCAACCGGATAGAACACCTTTGGGATGAATTAGAGCGGAGACTGCGAGCCAGGCCTTCTCATCAGTGCCTGACCTCACAAATGTGCGTCTGGAAGAATGGTCAAACGCTCCCATAGACACACTCTTAAACCTTGTGGACAGCCTTCCCAGAAGAGTTGAATCTGTTATAGCAGCAAAGGGTGGGCCAACACAATATTGAACCCTACAGACTAAGACTGGGATGCCGTTAAAGTTCATATGCATGTAAAGGCAGGTGTCCCAATACTTTTGGCATATAGTGTATTGTCAATACTCATTATATATATTTACCTCCTTCCCCCAGTTAAAAGAAAAAGTAAAGCAATTCTCAACTATATATAAACATACTAATATAGAAAACATTGAGTGTTATTGCATTAATGCAGTAGCTAAATATAGACAATCAGGGTTATCTAGGTCTAATTCTGTTCTGTAGATAATTTCATGGTCTGTATTTAGCTGTAGTTGGCAACATTTAAACCCAATTTCAACCGAAACTTTATTCTAGATATGTATAGTGAGGTAGAAACTCTGTCAGGTTTTTATTGCTATTTACATTCCCATTTTTTTTCTCATGTTGTCTCAGTGCCACCATCTCACACTCTGACACACAAGTTGTCACCAGGACAGCAAAATCTCAGTAGGTGGGACAAGGATGGCAATGAGAATCTGACAGAGGTTCTCACCTTCTCCGCTCTATAAAATGTATGCGTCACTGTTGGAGAGGTTTAATATCACATCCTGTCCCAGTGATGGGGATCCGGAAGTGTTTAGGGAAAATCTACTCTACACATTTTTGCTCCTGTCCAAGTTCCCGTTGGAGAGAAAGTAGTGAGTGCCCAATCTTAACTAGGGAGGCAGCACCTGACGATTCAAAAGGAGGAATCACACTTTCCATTTTGAAGAAAATATGTCTTGATTTATTCATAACCTGAGAAGGAAAAGCAAACAGGACACAGATTTCTCAAACACATTGCTTTAATTCTGCTTTTATGAATAAATGAAGACTAGAGTTTATCCACAATGGAGAGCCTGATTTTTTTTTTTTTTTCTTCTGAATCCCCTGGCACTGCTTCTCTGTTTAGAGTTGTGCACCCACTACCTTTTAAGCTGGTCATATTCTATGTGCTTTTCTGCTGATTCCTGATGAACTGGCTGGAATTGACATGATGGGCGGCCCTATTGACCCTCTCCCACCCCAACATCCTTTGATTGAAAAATCAAAGAAGCTTGCTAAAATAATTTCCAGCTGAACAGCTCAGTTATTCTGACAGCTACCGTCACACAGGTGCGGTAAATAGAGGAATCATTGTGTTTTTGCATTCTGACAGCAGGGACTCTACTGCCAGAATACAATTGGCTGCAGCACTGATCGAGCAAAGATTTTCCAGCAAGCCCGTTCTTGCGAAATCTGTTATTAAAGCTCGATTGGCTGTACTACTTCTGTGGATCACAGGTGTGCAGCTCGTTTTGCACTCCTGTGACCCTAAAGTCCGCTGTCTGCTGACATCACAGAGCCACTCCAGGCTCGGGCAAAACACTGGGGTCGGGATCTGCCCACATGCCTGGACCGCCACCTGGCTCAGCCTCTCAGCGAGCTGCTGAAAGCCTAAGCTGGCCCCTCCCACCCCCTCCACAGCTCAGCGCTCCAGTGAGCAAGGAGGGGACAGAGCAGAGAGTGGTGACTGACAGTCATTGCTCTCTGCTCAGGGAGCCCTGAGAGCTGAGCGATCAGCGGTGTTAGATCACTCGGTTCTCAGTGTTAGAGGTGGCGGGGGACAGATGCAGCATTGGACTGATGCTGCATCCACCTAGGTAAATATGATTCAGAAAAAAAGCCGTACCCCATACTTTACTTTTAAATCAACTTCTCACAAGCAGGAATGGCCATAGATTGAAATTCAGCCTGTCCCTGCTGAATTAGTCAAATTTCGATCCATCTATGGCCAGATTTAGTTGTCCCTAGCTTGGTCTGACTTCGAGTGACCTGCAAACATGCTAGATCTGTACCCACGGATGTCCTTTCTCTAATATGTTTGTATTTATTTCAGATTATTTTTTAATGTGTGCTTTTTTTTTTTTTTTTTTTTTAACAATTCAAGACCGGGTATGGAAAAGTCTGTGTACACAGATACCTTTTCTACCCCTCGTTGATACCCACTATGATAACTGTGCTACTATGCTGTGCAGGTCATTTTTTATGGTGTCTCCAAGGCAGGCAGATTTAAAAGAAAATGAGATCATTCATAGAGTATAACACTTGATTTATTAGCATAATAGTTAAAATGTGTTTGTTTAAAGGATCTTCCTTATGTACTATAATTGCACTTGTACCATCATAGATCTTTTGCTGAACACTAAAAGTATAGTAATGTTGGTTTTCTGTATCATCACTTTCTTGTCCTGGGATATAAAATCTTCAGTGTTAACCCTCTTTGACTTTTTGACTTCTCTTGCTTTCTGGCCAGGGTGGCCAAGAGATTATATTACTCAGATATAGTGGGCACATCAGTTCAATAACCGATGAGCATGTTTTAAATTGGCTATGCACTCTAAATCAGCTTTTCATAAGGTTGGACTTTATTTAAAGTAGTTGGCTATAATCCCTATAAAAATGGAGAATGTGAAAAATGTATACTGTCACTTGGGGTCAGAAGTCATAATAATCTGCCTACATATAAACAGGTTTTCTGTCTCTTGTGTGGTTCATGCTTTTTTGGTTAGAAAAGCTGAAAAGTATTTAATCAGATCTCATAGGATGTAAGGACACTCTAGACTGGGTAGATTTTTGTGGGGTTATACAGTGGATTTGATTAATGCACAATATTAACACAATTATCTTATAGGTACCCCTCAGCGCTTCTATGTCTCCGGTCCGTCTGCACGCCTCCAACCCTAACCTCTATGCCGATGTGGAGTTCCAGAATCCTCCAAGTCATGTAGCTGATGCCCTGGAGTTTGCATCTGACTATACCAAACTGCAGGAAGAGTTCTGCTTATTAGCACAGAAAGGTATTGCTCATATAATTTGGCTTTGTAAAACCATTAAAGAAATACCTTGGCATACATTTCAAGGAAACCCAGTTTGTGGTTCTTCATACTTTTGTTTCAAGGCCAAAGTTATAATGTGCTAAAAGAGACCCTGGCCCGTTTAGGGTGAATTGAAAGAGTTGGGGCAAAGCACACACTTGACCACCTTCTAATCTCATCTCCAGCACTTCCCTAGCCCTCCTTTTTCTGTGGCCACAGATACAAAAAAAAACTTGGTGCTTCTGGGTATGGGGGAGCATGTGACCTCCTATACCATGCCAATTGCTAGGCCCAAGCACTTTCATATGACCGAGGTGGTGGTATTACTGCTGCACCTACCTACAGAACAGCAGGGGATCGCCTGAGAAGTTGGTATATGGTGGTTGGGATGGGCTTTTAACAGATGATGTGCATATTTCTTGACCATTCAGGGTGCACCTTATTACTTCTGAATTCACATTCATTTTTCAACATAAAGCCTACCTTGGTCAGTGAGAGGTGTGGAAACTTGAAGTGTAAGCAGATCCCTATTATATCTAGTTACATTTTTACCAAAAAATGCTTAAGGTCCAAATTTTTGTGTAAATTTGCTAAATACATTTCAGATGCATCAAAACAAAAGGTGCGCAAAGTATTATAGTTCTGTAAATAGCAGTCAGTCTGCTGTGTTCACCAGCATGCTTCAAAGTGGGACTTTTGTCCCTCTTTGTGTACAAGCAGTGGTCTCTCTGCAGAGATCAGCCATGGCCCCTGCTGGCTCACTGCACATCTACACCTCCAACCCAGTAGGGGGCACGTTAGACCTCTGCAATAAGACCTTGGTTTTCCTGCAGAAGGCAAGGGTCCTACTCTGCAGCTGCTGGCATGCTTTTCTACTTAGGCTGAGCCTGTTTTAGAAAGCAAATGGTAAAACTTTGTACACCTTTTGTACTGATGCACATGGAATGTGTCAATTAAGTAGAGGGTTCAGTTAGGCTTTAACCACTTAAGGACTGAGCCTCTTTCTGAGATTTGTTGCTTACAAGTTAAAAACAGGCTTTTTTGCTAGAAAATTACTTAGACCCCCCCCCCCCCCCAAACATTATATATTTTTTTTCTAACGCCCTAGAGAATAAAATGGAGGTCGTTGCAATACTTTCTGTCACACCGTATTTGCGCAGCAGTCTTACAAGCGCACTTTTTTTGGAAAAAAAATACACTTTTTTGAATTAAAAAATAAGACACCAGTAAAGTTAGCCCAATATTTTTTTTATATTGTGAAAGATAATATTACGCCGAGTAAATTGATACCCAACATGTCACGCTTCAAAATTGCGCCCGCTCATGGAATGGCAACAAACTTTTACCCTTAAAAAAAATCCCCATAGGCGACGTTTAAAAAATTCTACAGGTTGCATGTTTTAAGTTACAGAGGAGGTCTAAGGCTAGAATTATTGCTCTCACTCTACCGATCACGGTGATGCCTCACGTGTGTGGTTTGAACGCGGTTTTCATATTCGGGTGAAAAACTCACGTATGCATTTACTTTTGCACGCTTTTTTTTTCTTGATTTTACCTTTTTTTATTTTTACACTGTTCTTTTTTTTAAAAATGTCACTTTTACTCCTATTACAAGGAATGTAAACATCCCTTGTAATAAAAAAAAAAGCATCTACCAAAAAACGCAACATAAGTTTGAGGACTGCCCTTTTAAAGGACGATCTAACACTTTGTTTAGTAAATCCCCACATCCCCTGAGTGCAGCCTATATGGAATAATGTTTACCTTTTTTCCCACACCAGCAATCTTGGTCAGTTCCTCTTTATACCACTCATGCATGCCAAAGTCTAATTCATTCCTATGGATAAGCCATACTTAAGGTAAGGTAGTCTCCAGGCGTAACTTGGAGTATGCCCTACCTAAAGGAATTAATGGGGTAAAGGCGTGCATGCGCAGTATGATGATGATGATTAGCCAACTGGGACTTTGTCAGAGTCAAGATGGCTGGATCAGGGGGATGAAGGTATGTGTTATCCCAGGTGTGCTGCAGTCAGGGGGTGGACATCTTGACTAAAGATGACGTTGTCCTTAAAGTATACCTCATTATTTCTGGATGATATAGTTTGCTATAGACCTGTGAATCACAAACAATTGCCATGTTTTATTTTATTCTTTTAATTAAATATACTGTAGCGGTGCCCCCGTGGGGTTGCTGCATGTACTAGCATCCACACATTTCCCCCTGCTGGTCAGACATCCATTTTGGTACACTTTCACCCGACAATGAACAGTTTCTTGTTTGTTTTTGTTTTTATTAGGGGATTAAACTCGGGTGGGGAAAAGGGACATGGGATGCCCAGATAATGAATAGTTCTTAATGAAATAAATGTTGGTTAAGTCTCTAGATTTGACAGTCTCTTCCTCTGCACATCTCCTCCCTCGCACTACTTGAGATCACTTGCTTCACTTCACTGTCCAAATCTAGGTTCCTGTCTCCATTAGCACATGGCTAGGCCTCACTCTGAATAAGTCCTAACGTTTTTCTAACAGCCCATTACAGACAGATGTCTGCAGTGCCCTTTGAGATAGCAACCGTTTTAGTAGAGAAGAATAAATGTGCTGACACTTGGTGGACTACCAATCCCAACACGTTCGATGCAAATCCTGCCAGCCCTCGTGGCTGCAACTACTTGACTCCAAAAGACCACAGTCTCTCTTTCTGGCTCCACATCCAATTCCTGGCATGTCTCTCCCAGAGCTTCACACTATGCTTCTCACCGACCCCGGCATGGATCCCTCCTGAATGACTTGCCTGGCAGTGCTCCCAACTGTCCTCCTCCTTGCTCCTTTTCCAGGACACCTCTCAATGACTGAGTAATGAGAGGCTCCCTCCCAGCTCCCGTGCTCCAGGCCTGAGGTTGGGGTGACCACATTTCCAAACTGACATTCAGGGACACCCCCCCCCCCCCCAAAAAAAAGATGATTTTTGACAAATTTTTTTGCCGATTTTTGGGGCAGGGTGTACGAAATCAGCGGGCCCGTGTGCAAGATCAAAAGTGGGCCCTAGGCATCAAGAACAACAACAATATGGTGCGCAAAGCGTGTCGTAATGAACTGTGGACATGTCTTAAATTGCACTAAATATTGGCTTAAAGGGGGTGTTCTTAAAGAGAGTCTGAGATGACTTGTATAGTGCAGAATGTGGTAATGTTAAATAGGGAATGCAGAGTGTATGGCGGTGGGTAATATGTACAGGAGAGGAGTGCGGAATGTATGGCGGTGGGTAATATGTACAGGAGAGGAGTGCGGAATGTATGGCGGTGGGTAATATGTACAGGAGAGGAGTGCGGAATGTATGGCGGTGGGTAATATGTACAGGAGAGGAGTGCGGAATGTATGGCGGTGGGTAATATGTACAGGAGAGGAGTGCGGAATGTATGGCGGTGGGTAAATATGTACAGGAGAGGAGTGCGGAATGTATGGCGGTGGGTAATATGTACAGGAGAGGAGTATGGAGTGTATGGCGGGGGGTAATATGTACAGGAGAGGAGTGCGGAGTGTATGGCGGGGGGTAATATGTACAGGAGAGGAGTGCGGAATGTATAATGGTGGGTAATATGTACAGGAGAGGAGTATGGAGTGTATGGCGGGGGGTAGTTAGCGGAGAGAGGAGGAAGAGGAGTGCAATATCACCTCCTGATAGTCTGTCAGCCACTGCTAATCCACTTTGGTGGTGGGGCACTCCGAAGGATGTAGGGGGGCACCCTGGAGGTTGTAAGGGGGGATGTAATGGGGCACTCTGGCAGTACTAACTTAGTCAGAGCCCCCTTACGTCCTCCGGGGTGCCCCCTTAGTGCCTCCTTACATCCTCCTCCAGAATTGCCCTGAATCTCTAGCAAAGTTCCCAGGATTCCAGACAGTACAATTGTCCCCTCAATAGCAGCCAGTTTGTCTTTGAAGATGGGGAAGGGTGCAAGTTGTCAAAGAAGAATACTTGCGGTGATTTTGGGGGATAAGAGCATGCTGTATGTGCTAGGGGGCACACTTTAGGAGGGGAGAGAAATTGTGCTGGAAGGGGGGTTAAATAAAAAATCTGACCCCCCCAGCACAATATATCTCCCCTCCTAAAGTGCCCCCTAGCACATACAGCATGCTCTTATCCCCCAAAATCACTGCAAGTATTATTTTTTGACAACTTGCCCCCTGTCTCTGTGTCTCCTTCTCCTGCAAGTGCCAAGTATAGATATTGTGTACTAACCTCAGATCAGCACATCCCGTCCTGTTGAGTCCTGTGTCCATTCTCCTCCCCCTCCTTCTCCTGTCTGTGACATCCGAGCCGAGGAAAAGGGGGAGGGGACTTCAGTCCGTGTGTTAGTGTGAGGTGAGCAGGAGGGGGGAGGAAGAGAGAGATGCCGTACACACTGTACATGCAGGCAGCCTGTGGGAACAGAAATACCCCACACAAGCTGCAGGCCAGTCACTGGAGCCAAGTGCGGAGCTGAAAGAACCAGCTGTGACTCCCAGCAGCACTAGCGCGGAGGAGGAAGTGCAATCTTCCTCCGCTTTCAACGCTGGGCAGTGACGTCACTGGTTGCCTGATGCCAGGCGGCTATAGCAACCAGTGATCAGGAGGAGGTGGAAGCGGAGCCAGAGCCAGCGCTATGGCGGCTCGGTCCACCCCTGTTCCCAGATTGTCAGTTTCATTCCGGGACACTGTATTGTCCCGGAATGAAGCTGCCCGGGACCGGGGACAAAGATGTCAATTACGGGATAATCCCGGGCAATCCGGGACACGTGGGCACCCTACCTGAGGTACACCCCCCCCCCCCCCCCGAAAGAGGGTTCCCTCAGACCATGACAGTCTAACACTCCATCATTCAGTTCTTCCACCAGACAACTCCCCCCACAACAGGTTGACCATGGGTATATGTAGGAGCCCTGCCCCCTGCCAATCCTAATTGGGGATTGGTCAGGGCTCCCACATACACCCCATATCATTCCAGCTCTCTGCCCTGCCTCTTTTCCAGAACCTTCTGAAAACCAAAGGAGGCGCCAAAGAGCTGAAGCACATGTCAATCATCTGATGCTGCACTAAACCACTCCCCTGCCCCAGATCAAAACAAACAGGCCTAGCTCACAGCTAGGCCTGCCCAAATTTACCTGCATTGGCAATGTACACAAAAAAACACTACTGTAAAAGGTAGAGGGTGCTACAATACTTTTTCACTTTTTTCATCTATTCTTGCACCTCAGGGCTGCTAATGTCCTCCTGCCTGATGTTGTCTGTCTATATGCATTGGCTCCAGCGTGCACCTTATTGTTCAGGAACAGTTTTATTGATAGTTACAGCGGTGAACAATGCCTGAGCATTGTTTGTCAATATGACTACCAGCAGTGTTTGTGAAAGGATGACAATGCAGGAGCACAGTTATGAGACGTGTCATCTCCTCACAGGAAGATGATGAGGAATGCCTGATTAAGGACCTTTGTGGCAGGATCACCAATTATTCTTTTAATTAAAGCTACATTGAAGAAGATTGTAAACATTTTAAATTTTAGTACATTACCATAGCTAAAGCTTATATGAAATTTTAGCGATTGCGTCAACTCACAATGTACTTATCTGTACAGCATGTACAGAGTTTTAAATATGATAATTTTAATTCTTCATTAAATAGTCTAGGTTTGGCCTAACTTTAGCTCTCCAAGCGTGCCTTACATATTTTTACTTGAAAAGCATGATGAGGCTCGTCGTTCCACAACAGCTAGAGAGCCGTAGGTCAAGTGTTAGATCTGAATATGCAAAGATTGCAGCATTAAGCAAGTTTTTATCCAGCGAAGGCAGGGGAAAAGTGTGCATTGTGTTATGTGTACCCCTCCCTAGCTGAAGAAGAGTCGGATCTGTGATGTCTTACTAAAATTTTTGAATTTTTTTCAGTCCATTCTCTCCTGAAATCCGCCTACAACACAATTGCCATTGAGAAGGAAAAGATGAAGCAGATGGTTTCTGATCAGGATTACAGCAGCCACAATACACAGCTCGCACGCCTCCGACAGTCTCTTTCTCAGGTACGTTTTATCTTAAGTTACAATACACCTTTCCACATCGCTGCCAGGGAGCTTAATTAGTAGGACCTCTTAAACATCCACCATATGCTGTGCTGTAAGGATGATATGATTCAGGTTTAAATTTAACATTGTAATCCTGGACTATCTGACGATATAACCAAACTCAGAAAACATTAATTCTAGAGTTTCATGTTAGCCAGGGGACTTAAAGTGAAAAAAATATTCTGTAGAAGCTGATAAAATGCCACAAGAATGTTTAAAATTTATTTATAAACTAAAATGATTCTTTCAATTAGAAAATGCCAAGTGCAATCAAAACATACAAATTGCATCAATTAGATTTTTTTCCCCTGATATAAGATCATTTTAATTGTTATTTATGCATAGTAGTTA